>PITA01030382.1:0-16594 GCA_004023965.1 Spilogale gracilis | reverse complement strand
GGGGTCACTCATTTTTAATCCACTTATATTTATCATTATTACTGATGTATTTGAAATTAGTTCTACTATTTTGCTTCTACTAGTATTTTATTTTCTATCTTCTATTTATGATGAGTCTTCTTTGTTACTTCTTTCCATTCTTCTATTAAAGCAGTGAAAAAATCACTTCTTATTTATTTCCTTTTCCCCTTTGTAGTAATTAGGAGGCTATAATGTCTACTACTATCTGATGGTGAGTATAGTTTTTAAGCCACATAATTGAATTAAGTCTAAAGTTTATCAATATTTCTATCCTTCTTATGATGAATACATGGACCTTGAAACATGTTAGCTCTGATTACACCTCTCTCATTTGACAAGGTATTTTTTTCTCATCCGGCATTTTAGATCCATGTTTTTAATGATCTTCAGTTGTAAATTTCATTTCTTCATAATTTTCATAATTGCCTTCCTATTGCTTCTTGTGTGATACTCTGTCATTTGGGGGTTCAATTCCTTTTTACAGACATATATGTTTTGTTGTTATGAAACTGAACATGCATGAGTGGAAAACACCAGGCGGTTATTATTTTTTTTTGGTCTGAAAAAACACTTTGTCCTCAATTTTGGTGACAATTTATAGGTAACTTGATTCTACACCAGAAGCTGAGGCATACTGAAGATAGTACACCATTGGCCTTTGCTGTTACATTTGGAAAGAATCCCCTCAATGCGATGGTTGCTTCTCTGGAGGTCTGTGTGTTGTTGTTGCTCTACAGATGTTCTTTTTTCCTATACTATTTTGTAGTTTCACTACAATGCATTTAGTTCTTTATTTATTTTATTGAAACTCATGTTTTTCTAGTATTTATGACTTTCAGCATTTCTGGCAAATTCTTGGTAATTTTCTCATTAAAACATTCTTCTTCCTATTTCTTTTCTTTCTCTCTGGATCACATATTTAATCTTTGTAGTCATTTTTCATTTTACCTTCCATAGCTTAATTGATCTTTCATATTTTTCATCTTTGTTTCTTTGTGCAGATTTATTGGTGATTGTCTGAGCTCCATTTTTTGCCATTGAATGCTTAATTGTTATGTTATTTTTCACTTCTACAAGTTCATTTTACTTTATTTCTATTTTTTTTCTTTTTTCAAAAAAATACTTTGTCCTTTTTAATCCTCTTTCATCTCTTCAGTTTCTTTAAATACATGTGTTTTATAATCATTTTTTTTTCAGAATTACTCTTATATGAAATTGCTGGGGATCTAAACCTACACAGTATTATGCATGCTGCATTTCACTCCTTCCAATGTTTTGCTTGTGTGACTTTAGCTTTTTTCTTTTGAGTTAATTTTTAGTTCAGCTTTTTTTTAAGTTATAGAGTGAATTCGCATTTTTAAAAATTCTAATGAATAATCCAGGGTTTTCACTGAGCTGGGACCTGTTTAAAATATAAATTATCATTTTAGGATTTTAGTTTCCATGCCCTTGCATAAATTTGGAACCTACTCTTATATCTGTGATAATCTTAGTTTTATTAAATTTCTTTTCCCCACATCAAGTCTGGGCCAGAGACAAATTCCCAGAGACAATAAAATGATTTTTTTTTTTTTAAACTTTAAGGATGAGATATTTTTCCTGGCTTTAAGTTAAGCTTCCTATCATACTCAAATCAAAGTTTACATATCTATTTCCTAATTGGGAATCCCACATTCATAAAGTCTATATCCAGATCTAAAATAATCTTTATAAAACATGATGATCATCTTACCACAAGGTTTCCACCTCATTTAAACAGTTCAAGAAGCTTCCTGTTATCCCTCTGAAAGCTAAATATTTTCAACTTTGCTTTTGCGTTGTTCCCAGGTCTTACTACTACTTCTGTCTTCCTGTTATCTTTTTATTTTCACATTCACGCTCTATATTCCAGCTACATTGACTTCTTTTAGTTTCTTCGTTGTATTACTATGCTCTCTCTTGCTTCTGGGTCTTTAATCAGCTCTTTCTACTTCCTTTCTCTTTCCCTTCATAAGATCACTCTTCTTTCTTTTAGATCCTCTTTAACTATGCCAGTTCCTCTAGCATGGAGTTTTTATAACCCATGTATTTCTTTTTCTTTATATTTTTGTCAGAGAGAGTGAGAGAGAGCACAGGCAGGGGCATCGGCAAGCAGAGGAAGCGGCAGACTCCTTGCTGAGCAAGGAGCTGGATTGGGGACTCTATTGCAGGAAGCATGACTTAACCCAAGGACCCTGGGATCATGACTTGAGCTGAAAGCACACGATCAACCAAGTCAACCAGGCATCCCAACCCATGTGCCTCTTTATCTCAAAACTTATTATCTACCATTAAAATACCCTATTTGATTGTCTTCCTTGATAGACTATAAACTCCACGAGGGCAGGAAAACCATCTACCATATTTACTGCTATATACCTAAAGCTAGCAAACTTTCTTCTTCAATTTTTTTTTTTTTTTTTAAGATTTTTTAAATTTATTTGACAGAGAGAAACACAGCCAGAGAGGGAACACAAGCAGGGGAGTGAGAGAGGGAGTAGCCGGCTTTCTGCCAAGCAGGGAGCCCGATGTGGGACTTGATCCCCGGTCTCCGGGATCATGACCTGAGCCGACCAACTGAGTCACCCAGGCACCCCTAGCAAACTTTCTATGCACAGTAAATACTTAATTTTTGTTTTATAAAACAAATAAAATGTTTACTTTGAATAAATGAATAAATAATGACTTTAAATTATAATTATTCCATTATAATGCTATTGAATCTAATGAACTTGTAATTAACTAAAACCTCAATCTAATTTTATATACCCAATTACTTGCCTTATCCTAAATATGAAATATTGTACAGAAATGAACATGGATTTGTATACCTTGTTCTTGTACATGTCAAAATATATTATCTATATTTTCTGGTGTTATTTTAATTCTTAGTAATTTGACTAAAATGATTGGTTCTGGTGGTTATGATTTAATTCATATAAATTCTCAAAGATCCTTTAAACTACACAATCTACCTTGTTCTTTGGCCCAACTTTGGACTAATCCTATGCCCATATCTTACCAATCAATGCACTTTGTTTTGACCATAACAATGGAGAAGCTAAGACCAGGTTAGTATTTTGTTGTACTAATTGAATCTTTAACAATAATCTGTGAACTTGGGCAAAAGAAATGGGCTTTCTCACTGGGAAAAAACAGAAATAAATTTTCTCTGAAGAGAGTTAAAGCACTCTTCAGTAGACAATGTGAGGAGGCAGATAATGCAAACATGATCCCAAGCTGGTACTGGCTTTTTACCGCAGAAAGAGATTCTGAAATAAAATAACATAGGCAGTCTTCATGCTGCCTTACCAGTGGGGATCCGTGGATGAGCTGTCAAGAACACTTGACCTAAGGTTCTAGCAGGAAAAACAAAAGCCAATAAACATCAAGGTACATCTGCTTACATTTACCAAAGGATGAAGTAATGGTACTCTTTTACTCAATTATTTTACAATACATTTTAAATATAAAAAATATATATTATAAGTAGAAAATACAAAAATATGTGTTTATTATCAAGATTCTCAATAACAGGTAGGGATTCTTTTCTATGGAGAAAAGATATGTTTTTCTTCATAATTGTCAGAGCCTTCTTGTTAATGTCCATACTGAAGGAAGTCATATCCCAGTCCATTCATTCTACGTATATACCGCATATCTGCTTTTGAGATTTACTGAAAAAGCAAAAAGAGAAACAAAAAGGAACCTTAAACCTGTGGATGAATTTTGTCATAAAAGAAACAGAATTGAAATATCAGCAACTTTGCAAATTTTCTGTTCTTCTAACTTGTTCAGTGAAAATATATTCTTGACTTTAGGATCTTAAGTTCCATTCAGCTATATCCTTGTGTTATAAAACAAAAACAGCAATTTGATTGCAGCTTAGTAGTGTTCTTTTGTTTCCATATGTTACTAGCAACCTGTATTTAAAACATCATTTTTGTTTTTGTAATGGACCAACACCCAATGCTTGAATTCCTACCAAAAGTTGAGTAGTGTCAAGCAGAAAAATAGATCTTTGAATATCTCTGAATATAGTAATATGTCTAGTTAGAAAACTGATACAGTATTTCTCTAACATCCCTAAAACACTTGTTAGGATGGCAAAAGTGATTTGCTCGGTGGAAATTCTCTCAAAATCCAGGGTGATGTCTTATGAGAAATGTGTTGATTTATTTTTACATAGAATACTATGCATTTTATGTTCTGTTCTTTCATTCTGTAGAGTGCCAGAATAAATTTGAAGTGCTTTTTGTATGAGATGAATCCCTCTGTTTTCTAAACATTGCCCTGTGAAAACTGTTTTTAATTTAGTAAACAAGTACAATTACATTGTAAGCTTCAAAATGAAAAGGGCAGCAATATAATAGCAAATCAATAGTAGATTAATTTGAAGAATAGAACTTAAGTAGCATTGCCATATCAACCTTAGAATTTATATTTGATATGCGTGTGTGTGAGAGAGAACGAGAGAGAGAGAGAGAGAGAGATTGCTAAGATTGTTAAAATTAAAACAAATTCATATTATCTTTCATTTTTTAGCTAATATCCACTGGAATTAATTTGGGGAAGTATAGGATACCAAGGCTTGGATAAGAATGGTTTGGAGTATTTCTGGAATTAGATAAATTGATGATAGTGAGTATCCTAGAAACAAATGTTTTGTTTTGTTTTTTCTTTTTCTTTAGAGACTGATTTCATTAATTTCATTAATACTTGAGTAATTTCAAGGAGCTCACAAAGCTAACACAGTATGATTACAGATACAGCAGTAATTTTAATAGTAAGATCAAATGCCATTAGACAAAAATCTGTCCATCTTGTAGGTAATTTCCCCAAAAATCACTGAGTTTAGATGCAAAACTCTTACAGTTGCCTGGGGAGTGGGGTGGGGAGAAAAAGCTTCATCCACATTTCCATACTGTTTAAAAGCGCCTGCTTGGGGAGTTACTTTTCCTGGGTTCTTACTTTAGCTCAACTACTTACTAGCTTTGAATCCTTGTGCTATTACTTATTTTCATTATCTTTCAATTAATTACCTTTTTTATAAAATGAAGATATTAAGAGTGTCTACTTCACTGGTTACTATACAGATTAATTTATAAATATACATACAGTTCTTAGCACAGTGCCTGGAAAAATAAATGTTGGTTTAAGTGTATATTATTAGTTTGTGTTATTTTTTTTTAGTTTATTATTATTATTATTATTATTATTTTAGTTTGTGTTATTTTTTAACCAAACTGTTATAATGACAGGCTTCTCTCAGAAACCACAACTCCCCACCCTATTGTTTCCTTGGACTTTATATAACAAATTATTTTGTAGTGGTTAAAATACCGTAAATTCATGAGGGTGAAGTAACAACACAGAACCATTTTCATTTTTGTATAAATGCTGCTTTTCAGATCTTTTCCATTTGTGTACAATTTTTAATCTATCAGGATTGCTTCATTTATCATTATAAGCCTATTTTTATTTCTCTGTCAAAATATCAGAGTGAAATAGTGAGTTTCTAGGCCCTGAAAACATCCTAGATTACTTCTTTAATGGAATATGGACACTATTTTTATTGTCTTTCAACTTTATAGGAAAGTCCAACATATAGTTTTCCTCGTTGGATTTAAGGGTAACATTTGCAAAGTAAAAGAGTGAATAAAATTTTCTCTGATTCTTTATCAGTGAGCCTGAAAGTCTGTATTGATTTTGCCACAAGTGAATTTCATGGCCCGAGATGATAAATTGATTTGGGAGCTGTCCATGTTGCAACTTTTTTGCACACAGCCAGTTTTACTGACAACAACGTGGCTCTGGAGACCCCAAGAACTATGATCTCTGACTTGGGGATTTTCATCCCTTGTCATCTCAAATGTCATTTCAGAAGCATTCATCACTAGGGTTCTGTCACAGGACAAAAAAATGGGCCACTGTAATATTCACTCAAATATACACAGTTGCACTGCTTGCGTGACAGGTCCTACTGTTGGCTACTTGAGATGATGGAGAAGTTCAGACAGGTCAAAGGCAAAATGAGGAAGACATAGGATGGCAGGTGAAATGGCGCTGTGCATGCTCACTAAGGTTGCTGGTTCTGTGAAGGGATGATAGAAAGACAAGAGGGCTCCTGGCGGCTTGTGTTGCAAGCATTAAGTGCTTATATTACTTGAGCTCTATAGCTTAAGCTAATACTATTGGGGTCCTTTAGATTTGGGAGAGGTAACCACTGTGTGTATTCAAGGGTATGTTGTAAGACTCATCAGGCAAGCTCTGTTTGCCATATCTGTAAGTGTGCATGGGGATTATGTGCAGTAGAGCCTCCTCCCCCCTCCAAATCATCAGATGTACTTCAGGATTACATACACTTTCATTTTCCTGTGATGAAACAGCTACTTTCAGTCCCATTACCATCACCAGCAGTCCCAGTGTGTTTTACCACATTTGTACTCCCGTTATGTGAATTTCTTAATTAATATTTGGGATAGGTGTGTTTTCCAAGGGAATAAGTTTATGAGGATAGTTTAATAAGTAAATGCAGTTTGGATAACTTAATACAATATTTTGTGTCATCCTTTTCTGAACCTTTAAACTTAATGTAAGGATAGTTTTCAGTTGTGGCTGCCTTTGGCTTCCCACTGCTTACTCACCTCTCTGTAGGTAAGAAGACTTTTACATTTGGACTAGATCTGTTCCATCAGTATTACTCATTCTCCAATTTTTTCTTGTCTTACTTTATAAATTATTAATTTCTTAATGTAATCTCAATGTACTTAACTAGGGACTTAAATAATTGACAGAGCCAGACTCTTCCTATAAACTAGGCTTGTTTTGTTTGTTTTCATCTAACACATTTTCCTTCCTTTAGCAAAAAGACATTTAAGTACATTTTGATAAGTCATGAGTTAATTCTAAATTCAAGTTCTAAAAAGAAATACATATCTATACCTCCAAAATTTAATTAGCCTTTGAATGTTGCTAGTGCGTGGTTGACAAGAAAACATTACTGAAAAGCTAGGATTTTTTTCTCAGATTAAACTGTCTGAAAACTAAAGTACCTTTTTCATTTGGTGATCCCATTCCAGACTAAATGTCTATTGATTTGTTGATAAGGAAGGAGATATTTGGCCTATGTCATCTTGCAATAAGGAAGGAAAGACAGATATTTTGGGAGGAAATTAATAAATGGTGTGCAGAAAGAACCTAGGCTTCCCAGTGACAACCTCATAGATTGTCTGCCACTTAACTTATAAAACGCATTCAACTTTTATGGAGAAAGCTTTCTCTATCCATGTTAGATGAAAAGTTTGCAGCTTGAGAAAAATAGGGCCTACCTAGATTCTACACCCTCAGCATTCCTTTGAGAATTCAGGAGGTTAGCCAAGCCATGATGTTTAAATCCACTGATCCTTGCAGACAGTTCATTTAATAGTCCTGTCTTTAAACTTTACTGCTTTTAAACTGTTTTCAATTTCCCATTATACCATGGCATACAATTATTTGTGCATGACTATACTGGAAGCTCCTCAAGGGCAGGTTTAAAAAAAAAGTAGCAATATTATTCCTACTTGTCTTCTAGAACGCTGTATTTTTCAACTTATATTTTTGAGTTGAAATTGATCAAAGCCAGAAACAATGTTAAAAGAATAAGCTTTCAAAAAAAAAAAAAAAGAAAAAGAAAAAAAAATCATTATGAATTGCTCAAGTAGGAGAGAGGACCTGCCTTTCTTAAATGTTTTCTGATTTTGTTCTTTGCATTAAATAAAGATATATCTGACTAATTTAGGTTATTTTCCTGTCTTTATTGCAAATATATGTTAACAAAGTAAATTGACTAACAGCTAAGGTAGAAACTATCAGCAGTGCACTCAAAACTCTGGGGAAGTTCAGGCTTATTCTATCCCCAGGGAAAAGGAAACCTGATTATATTGAAGTGTGAGATTTCTATTCTAGGCATGAGCATTTATACCACTCTACTAGGGGAAGCTGTTATGGGGAGAAATAGGAGCTTAAATGGAACAGATCCTAATGGATATCTCTTGGATCACTTCCACATGACCTATGATCAATCCATTTTTTTTGTAGCCTGTATGAGAGACAGGCATGGGGATACCTCCTGTTGGGGATTGATGACCCCTGCCCATAGAAGGCCAAATATGAACTAAGATGGGAACACAAAAAGGTGATCTGGGGAAAGCTACTTAACCATGAATCTAGTAGACGAGACAGAACTCTAAGGAATCATCTGAGATTTAAACTTTCATAATAATAAAAAATGCACTAGCCCACAATATCTTGTTTCCTTTCCTTTTCTTTTTTTTTTTTAAAGATTTTATTCATTTATTAGAGAGAGAGAGAGAGAGAGCATAAGTAGGAACGAGGGGCAGAGGGAGAGGGAGAAGCAGGTTCCCTGCTGAGGAGAAACCTCTCCGTCTTCATGGGGTTCCATCCCAAGACACTGGAATCATGACCTGAGCTGAAGGCAAGCACGTAACCAGCTGAGTCACCCAGGTGCCCCAGTATCCTGCTTTCTTATACTCTAGTCCTAGCAGCAACCCAAGAGGCTAAAAATAAGGGGTACCTTTCTTAGACTTTTCACTGAATCAAAGTTCTAATAACTATTTCTTACTCTTTACCTGACCCATTTCTGAAAATGAACAGAAATGGTGATCTCAGTACAGAGGTAATTTAATAAAATATGCAAGGAAGTAGGTATGTAGTTTTATATTTGTTTCTTTTTAAATACATTCCAAATTCCTCTCTTCCTTTATTCTCTCTTCCTTAGTGTTCTCTCAAATTTTAAGCCCTTTAAAAAGTTGTTCTATATTGAGTTAATCTAACAGTAAGAGGTATGCCTCAATGATTATTGTCAGCTACACAAGTGCTCAAAGGTTTTAGATTTTGTTTTTTTTGTTTTTTGGTGTTTTTTTTTGGACTTTCTGGAAGCTTAAAATTAAGCACATAAAATACATGTATTGACTTGGCATATAAAATTCATGTTAAGAATATATAATGTATATATACATATATACACTCATATGCATAAGTGTTTATGTATCAATAAACAAAAAATAAAAATATATAGCATCAATCTGAAATTTCCCACTAAGCTACTTTGCTACCTTATAAAATGCAAAAAAAAAAAAAAAATCCAATGTATCTAGAATCCTGATTTGAACAGTTAAGCCAATCACTTTGAAGATACAGTTGAGTTCAGCAAACATCTTACTTTTCCAAGTAGTAATTCCTCTACTACCTGGGGGCTTATTGCTTATTTGCTTCTTTTGTCTGAACACAGGAACCTGGAAGTAATTGCCTAATTAAGGTAGTGTTGGGGAAACATTGTGAGCAAAATTAAGCCAAATTAGATAATTGTTCTAAATCTTGATTGTATGTTGGGAATCAACCTGGGAAGGTTTAAAAAAAAATATGCCCCACCCCCACAGATTCAGCTATAATTGAAATGGTGTACAACCTGTGTCTCAGGATTCCACCAGCTCCCCAGGTCACATTAATGCAGCTAAGGCAGCTAAGAACTTAAGAGGTATCACACTTCATCAATTAATCTTTACTTAGAAATACTATTTTCAGTAGATCCTATGTGGGACTTGGAAATAATCCTGATATCCCCCATCCCCTGCTCGCTACTGTACCCTCTCTCTCTCTCTCAAATAGATAAGCAAAATCTTTAAAAACAATAACATGCTTTTTACATTGGGGGTCCCAATATAAAGTACACATTCTACACCTAGACATAATATAGTATTTCATAGATTATAGTACCTCTGTCTTCTCCGCAGTATTTAATCGAAGAGGAATTGGCAGTTTGATGAATTTTAACTGTATAAACAGTAGTAATTTGCATATTTAAGCATAAGCAATATATATATCCTGATTATATATAATTTATATTTTTATTTTATTTATTTTATATTTATTTTATATTATATTTTATATTATATATATAAATAATATATATATTCTTTAAAATATGACATATAACTCCTATAAAGGAGGGTAAAGGAGCTCTCAAGAAAGGGCAAAATATTAGAGTTACTTGCATTTCTGAATGTACCCGTCTTTTATGTTATTATTTAATACAAATCACAGTGATGTTCTTTGGAACAAGGAGGTCTTCCCTTTTGTTGTACAAAATTAGTTATAAATGTTTTAAAGATGGAAGTGAAATATTAGTAGGAAAAGAAGTATTAGTATAAGAGAGTTCTAAAGGAAGCACAAGCTCATAAGTTTTACCTGACAAAATTACTGGACTAAACAGCAGATTGAAAAATTATAATTAGATTTTGGATGTGAAATATCTTAGAATACACTACTTTTTGGAGATTGGGGCACTTTTGTATTTGTAGCTCTTAATTTGATATTTTCTTCTTCATTGATTGCAAAATAAACAGTGAGAAGGAGTGCTTGGGAAAGTATACATCAGGCATTCAATTATGTGTATATTAGATAAAGGCAGAGGGTCAGCTGGGGTAGAGAGTTGATGTGAATCGGGTCAAACCACCTGCCTATTCCCTAAGTATCCTCAGACAGTTGCTTAGCGTATACACAGGCTATTTAAAATTTCACAGGATCATGAGGGAAGTTAACATAGTCAATTTTAAGGATTTAGAATATCACAAGTACTTAATAAGAACTAGATATCATTAAATGGCTTATACATTTTAAAGAAGTATAAAGCAGCAACATGATTTTGGGGCACCTGGGTGGCTCAGTCAGTTTAGCATCTACCTTCCACTCAAGTCATGATCTCAGAGTCCGGGGATTGAGTCCCACATTGGGCTCCCTGCTCAGCAGGGAATTTGGTTCTCCCTCTCCCTCTGAGAGTGCTCTCCATCCCCTGCTTGCTATTGTACCCTTTCTCTCTCTCAAATAGATAAGCAAAATCTATAAAAACAACAACAACACGCTTTTAACATTGGGGGTCCCAATATAAAGTACTCATTCTACACCTAGATATAATATAGTATTTCATTATTATAGTACCTCTGCCTTCTCCAAAATGAGTATTTAATTGAAGAGAAATTGGCAGTTTGATGAATTTTAACAGTATAAACAATAGTAATGTGCATATTTTAAGCATAAGCAAATTATTATTTTATTTTATTATTTTTTAAAGATTTTATTTATTTATTTGACAGAGAGATCACAAGTAGGCAGAGAGAGAGGAGGAAGCAGGCTCCCTGCTGAGCAGAGAGCCTGATGTGGGCTTCCATCCGATCCCAGGACCCTGAGATCATGACCTGAGCCGAAGGCAGAGGCCAAACCAACTGAGCTACCCAGGCACCTGCAAATTGTTATTTTAAAATGAGGTTACACTTTTTCTTTGAGGAGACAGTTCATGGAAAATTAAAACTTTTTTGGAAGTATAAAGGATAAAAAAACTGTATAAAGTCAATCAATGAGGGGCGCCTTGGTGGCTCAGTTGGTTGGGCAACTGCCTTCGGTTCAGGTCATGATCCTGGAGAGCCGGGATCGAGCCCCACATCGGGCTCCCTGCTCGGTGGGAAGCCTGCTTCTCCCTCTCTCACTCCCCCTGCTTGTGTTCCCTCTCTCGCTGTGTTTCTCTCTGTCAAATAAATAAATAAAATCTTTAAAAAAAAAAGATAAAGTCAATCAATGAATCCAAATTTAAGTGCTCATCTTTTTGCTGTTTATGGTAGAAATAAGCTATATATACCTACACTGGTCAGCTTGATGAGTCCTCATTAATAAGGTACTCTGTATCTTTAAGCAAGTCAGTAAAAAGGAATTAGTTTCAAAAAAGAAGCATTTAGGGCACCTGGGTGACTCAGTGGGTTAAAAGCCTTTGCCTTCGGCTTAGGTCACTATCTCAGAGTCCTCGGATTGAGTCCCTCGTCGGGCTCTCTGCTCAGAGGGGAGCCTGCTTCCTCCTCTCTCTGTGCCTGCCTCTCTGTCGGCTTGTGATCTCTCTCTGTCAAATAAATAAATAAAATCTTAAAAAAAAAAAGAAAAAAAAAGAAGTTTCACTCTTTCTGGAGTTCTAATGTGTCTTTTTTTTTTCCAAGAAAAGATGTTAAATAAAAGTTTTTGAAGGGCCAACAGTCCTGGTTTTTGTGTTTTTCCTCCTTCTACTTTAAAAGCAGACTAGCTGTGCCATTTCATTTGTGTCAAGTAGTTAGTGCTTCCCATTTCCATCTTCTTCAGCTCCTAACGCTATCTTGAAGCAATGCTGTTCAGCCGGCCCAGGGGAACCAAGTGTCAGTATTTCCAGATGGCAAGCTGCCAGTCTATAGTAGACTGGTGAGAGTCACAGAGGGAATTCATTTCATTGCAAAACCAAAGAACATCATCTCATGCACACCTTGTACAGCTGATGAGTAGCCACTAAAACGGGACAGATGGAAAGAGACGGAGGAGAGAGAGAGAGATGCTGTTTTAGTGAATTTAGCCCGTAGACTATTACATAGTGACATATTTTATTTTGCAAACAGAAAGTTTTTAAACATGATTGTCAATTTACAACAACTTCCCTCCTAATAGCTGGAACAAAATTCGCAATTGGCCCTAATTAAAATCCTCGTTTGGGGGAATGAGTTTTTCTCATTCATATTTAAACTGAACATTAAAAAAAAGTTAAATCACTTTAAATGGTCTTTAAATCGCATTCTCTCTATCAGAATTGTTAACTCTTTTTGCCTGAAGAGAAAAGTCTCAATGTATAAATATAACATCAAAGTAGAAAGTGGTTTTTCTATAATAAATATTTTGGCTATTACAGTTGTATTTAAATGGGAAATATTATGAGTTCTACCAATGGGGAATGCTAACTGAGAAATACGATAGTTTTTAATAGTTCTGTAAATGGAAACCCAAAGCACAGGGAACTGTATGATCTAAGATATTATTTCAAGAATTGAACAGATATATCTATAGGTAGAAAGTTTAAATTGTGAAGGATGTAATAGGGTCTGTGTTTAAAGGAAAAAGGCTGACACAAAAGTGAAGGTTAAGTAAAGCTTTATTTTGCACCAAACATCGACAGTTATACTGGCTGGCCAGGGTCATTTCTCAGGAGAGAGAAAAACAACAACGCCTAATTTCTCAGGCTAGCTTTTATAGGGTGACCCCCTAAATCACAAGCTAACCAGGTTAATTTGCAGTTCTATTGCTCCAGGAACTGGGAAGTTGAGGGCATTTGGGCATTCCCATCTGGTCCCAAGTACCAGTAACCAGTTGGTCGCCCATTCTTAGTTTGCATCTCCATTGCTCAGGGTCTGGAGGTTGGGGGTTAACTGGTTGGGCATCACCCCCAACCTGGCTCACCTTTGTTTTCCAGGAGCTATTTGCCCATATTTCCTGGAGCTGTTTTTTTCTGAGTAAATAGCAAAGTGGCTTGGATTTTTAAATAGGTCCTTACATTATGCATGAAAATACAGCATATAGATAGATTGTGAAGCCAAGAGACAGAGACTCCAGCTTCAAATCCATGGGTTCCCAGTGGTCTTAGGCAGTCTGTCTGGGTTTAATTTGTAGAAGAAGCAGTTTCATTTGACTCTAGATTTCTCCTGTCTCTTAAGGGAGTTATTTGGTTAAACTGCAAATTAAACATTCATCTGAGCAAGGGTTACTGTGTGATAGTTCTGTTATTATAACACATCTTCATTTTATGATAACACAACAATTTTTTTATGGTGGGGGAATTCAGAAATATAGTGGGTTTTACTGATTATGACTATAAACACTGACAATTTGTAGCATTTGTATATGTTGAGGAAGTATAGTGTAATGTCAACATCTGAGTGCTCATGTTATGATTACTGTCATCCTCACATTTTTTTCAGCACCTTCAAATATCTTTAATCAAGTAATTCATGAAGTTTACCCACCTAAGAATTAATGAATAAGTATTTCCTGGGAAGAAGTTATTTTAATTCACAATTAAGAGTATAATTGTATTTGTTATAATGGGCAGTGACAGAAGCAAGATTATTTTTTAGATAGCCTAAAGCTAGACTGTGTTTTAAAACATTTTGAATGTATTCTTTTTTTAAAAGATTTTATTTATTTATTTGACAGAGAGAGAGAGAGAGATCACAAGTAGGCGGAGAGGCAGGCAGAGAGAGAGGAGGAAGCAGGCTCCCTGCTGAGCAGAGAGCCCCATGTGGCCTCGATCCCAGGACCCTGAGATCATGACGTAAGCTGAAGGCAGAGGCTTTAACCAATTGAGCCACCCAGGCACCCTTAAATGTATTCTTAAACCTAACGATTTAATAATATGGTAATAATATATAATGTTGTATTTAGAACCTTTTACCATGATAATATTTGAATTACAATTTCAACTCTTCTTTCAGTTATTATATTATCTCAACTTTTAATATGAGATAAGAGCTTTATGGCAGGATAAATAGAAAAAAATGCCAAAAATGTGTGGAATTTGGGTGCTTGGGTGGCTCAGTTGGTTAAGCAACTGCCTTCAGCTCAGGTCATGATCCTGGAAACCCAGGATCGAGGCCCACATCAGGCTCCCTGCTCGGCGGGAAGCCTGCTTCTCCCTCTCTCACTCCCTCTGCTGTGTTCCCTCTCTAGCTGTGTTTCTCTCTGTCAAATAAATAAATAAAATATTAAAAAAAAAAAAAGAAAGTGTGGAATTTTCAAAACCCTGCTCAATTTCACTATTTTGCTAATTTTACCATGCCTTTATCAAAGATGCCCCAAAATGTAGGATATTGGTTCAGGTGCTGTGAAATTCAAAGAAAAGAAATCATTTACCTGATTTTCATAAGTTTAAAGTCTCAAAAGACAAGGTAATCCTTAGTGTCCATAAATACATCCCATCATCATTCAGAGCCATCTATATACATTTTTTAACATCATGATGAAAAGATAATTTCATAGTCTTAGCATAGAATTTTTAGATGTGGAATCTATGGTCAGTAATTGGGACCCAAGTTTTTAAGGGAAATCAGCTATTTTCCTTGAAGAGAAGCAGAGGGGAGTTCGTTATGAATTTGAAAGCTGAACATGCACAGCCAGGTATTAAATCTGAGAAATCCACAGCTCATATATGCTAAAAAGTTTTCCCAAGATTCAAGGGCAACAGCACAAGGGCTGCCCTGGGGGCCGGAGGGTCCCGGATCTAGCACAGGACTCCCTGCCCTTCTCCCCGGAGAGGCCAGACTTTGCACAGTTGAGAGGATTTAAATAGTTCAATTCTTTACTGCTTTTGTTTTCAGTGTTGTGAAAACAGTGGCTGGTGCGAGGTAGAAGTGCGATTGAAAGTGTTGGGCTATTGGGGGAGGAGGTCGATGTAGAAACTCCAAGGAAGGATTTCTATTGGAGTATGTTACTAAGCCGGAAGGAAACATGAAAATCTGAGGGTGGAAATGATAGGGAGTTCTATGAGACAGGCTAGAACAGGCAAGCCAACTTCTTTCTTAATGTCTTACAGAAGACTGTCTAGATTTCCTTATGACTGTTCCATGCAGGTGTACAAGTAGGATGATTTCCAGAAAGTCATGCTTCTGGAAGACTTTCATACACTTTTTAATGAACATAATATTAAGTGCCCCAGGTGTTATTAATACAATAATCAGTGTTCCTTGTAAGGGGAACTGAGCTCGGCACCCTTCTCAACCCAAGGAGGCTGCTACTTTTACCCTTTAAAAGAAAAGGAACAAAGGTTTGAGACTTTGAAACTTTCTCAGGTCACACTGCTAATAAGTGGCAAGCCTGGGATTTAAACTTTCTGCTGACTGACAGCAAACCTTTGCTCTTAACAACTACAGGAATATTGTACATAAAATGTAGACTCTGCATAAATTAATTCCATTGGTTATAAATAGACAGGAAAAGAGAAAAATGATTCTGTTCTGAGTTTGAAAAATATGTTGAGTCAAAAAGCATTTTGGCCTTTTTAACTAAGATTTCTTGAGATTTTAATTTGCTATGTGCACAGCATTTCCAACAGGATGGAGGAAAAATGTATGTTGCATTTTGTAACATTTGACCATGCAGCGCTTTTGCAAAAGCTCATTTTTTTTTCTAATTCATTCATTTGTTTCTAGGTTATCATCTATTTACTTTTTTGTCTCTTCCACACATCTCAGGCTTATATTGGAGCCAGCCCAGATAGTTCCCTGCTATGGGAAAACATATGCAAGGTGACAAAGTTTTCTTTAAAAATAGATCCAGGCCATTCTCTTACTCCACACACAATGGCAAACTCGAAATGGATGAAAGACCTCAATGTGAGGCAGGAATCCATCAAAATCCTGGAAAAGAATACAGTCAGTAACCTCTTTGACATCGGCCACAGCAACTTCTTTCAAGACACATTTCCAAAGGCAAATGAGACAAAAGCGAAAATAAACTTCTGGGACTTCATCAAAATAAAAACTTCTGTACAGCAAAGGAAACAGTCAACAAAACAAAGAGGCAACCCACAGAATGGGAGAAGATATTTGCAAATGACACTACAGACAAAGGGCTGGTATCCAAGATCTATAAAGAACTACTCAAACTCAACATCCAAAAAGAAGATGAACACATCAAAAAATGGGCAAGAGACATGAAG
>PITA01030381.1:0-16568 GCA_004023965.1 Spilogale gracilis | reverse complement strand
AGCTAATGATGATGAACATTTTTTTTTTTTCATGTATCTGTTAGTCATTTGTATGACTTCTATGGAGAAGTGGCTCTTCATGTTTCCTGCCCATTTTTTTTTTTTTTTTGTTAACTAAGATTTTTTTTTTCCAGTGTTCCAAGATTCATTCCCCGTTCCCCACACCCAGTGCTCCACGCTTTAGGTGTCCCCAGTACCCACCACTAGGCTCTCCCATCCCTCCACCCCCCTCCCTCCAAGTTCCTCAGTTTGTTTTTGTGTCCAAAGTCTCTGTTGTTTCATTTCCCTCCTTAGATTACCCTAGTTCCCATTTACTTTCCTTCTCCCACTGTCCTCCAGTTTACCCCTCATGCACTGCAAGTAAGTGAAACCATGTGATACTTGACTTTCTCTTCTTGGCTTATTATTTTTTTTTTTTAACGTTTACAGTACCATCCTGTATTTATTGCCAAAAAAATTGGCAAGGAAGTGGACCCACACAGACCTGTGTTGTTCAGGGTTCAACTGTACATGAGAAAAGTATAGGGAATAATGTAACAAATACCCATGCAACTACCATGCAGCTTCTTCAAATATTAGTATTTCACTAAGTTTATGTGAAACTTTTTTCAGTAAGAGAGAGAAAACATGACTGGTGCCTCTGCCCCCTCCAGGCCATGCTTCCTCCTTTACCCAGAGTAACTACTGAGTTTGGTGTTTATCACTCCAGTACATTTTCAAGCTTTATATAGATGATATTCATATGGAATCTATTATCATACTGTACATATTTTTCAACTTGCTTTTTGCTGAGCATTATTTTTGAGATTTATCCCTGCTGATACTTGAACAGCTGTAATACATGTATCTCCAAGGTTGTATCAGACTCTGTTGCATGAATCGACTATGAGGTATTTAATAAAATAAAATAAAAAAAATTGTAAAACAGAAAAAAAAAAAAGAGACGACAGATGAATTTTACTACTCTAAACCTTAAAACTTCAGTTCTACAAAGGACACTGAAGACGGTAAAAAGCAAGCCTCAGACTGTGAGCTACGTGTACCTGGCAGTGGATGAATTTCCAAAATAAAGAAAGAACTCCTACAACTCAATGAGAAAAAGAAATAATCCAAAAGAAAAAAATAACACACAATACGTAGACGCCATGGCAGAAAATGTCCAGCCTCTCTAGGAAATGCAAATTAAATATGACAATGCTCTATCGTTCAAGGCAATCACTGACTAAACTGTAAATATCTGCCCAAAATTGGGGCACAACATGGCAAAACACATTCACTGAATTCAGTAAGGTGACTATGACCAGCATTTCCACTCTAAAATTGTCCTCTAGAGAAATTCTTAGCATAAAGATGTGAAGGTATTATTTGCAACACTGTTTGTAATAGTAAATTAGTAGAATCGACCCAAATTCTTGGCTTATTTCACTCAGCATAATCTCTTCCAGTCCGGTCCATGTTGCTACAAAAGTTCGATATTCATCCTTTCTGATGAAGGCATAGTATTCCATTGTATATATGTACCACATCTTCTTTATCCATTCATCTGTTGATGGGCACCTTGGCTCTTTCCTTTTTTGATGTGATTGTTTTTTTCCAGCACTTTGAAAAAGTGTGGTCAAATTTTGATTGGGATGGCATTGACAGTATAGATTTCTCTGGGCAGTATAAACATTTTAACATGTTTATTCTTCTGATCCATGAGCATGGCATGCTCTTCCATCTTTTTGTATCTTCTTCAATTTCTTTCATGAGTACTCTGTAGTTCCTCAAGTACAGATCCTTAACTTCTTTGGTTAGGTTTATTCCTAAGTATCTTATGGTTTTTGGTGCTATAGTAAATTGAATCGATACTCTGATTTCACTTTTTGTATTTTCTTTGATAGTGTATAAGAATGTAATTGATTTTTGTGCATTGATTTTGTATCCTGCCACATTGCTGAATTGTTGTAATAGTTCCACTAGTTTGGAGGTAGTCTTTTGGGTTCCATATAAAGTATCATAACATCAGCAAAGAAAAAGAGTTTGATTTCTTCTTTGCCAATTTGAATAGCTTTTGTTTCTTTCTGTTGTCTGATTACTGTTGCTAGGAGTTCTAACACTATGTTGAACAATAGTGGTGAGAGTGGTCATCCTTGTCTTGTTCTGATCTCAGAGGGAAGGCTGTAGTTTTTCCCTATTAAAAAATGCTATTTACTGTGGCTTTTCATAGATGGATTACATGAGGTTGAGGATACCCTCTATCCCTATATTTTGAAGAGTTTTAATTAGAAACAGATGCTGTACTTTGTCAAATGCTTTTTCTGTATCAATTGAGAGTACCATGTGGTTCTTCTCTCTTCTCTTATTGATTGGTTCTATCACATTGATTGATTTGAGAATGTTGGATCAAACTTGCATCCTGGGAATAAATCCCACCTGGTCATGGTGAATAATCTTTTTAATGCACTGTTGGATCCAATTAGCTAGTATCTTGTTAAGAATCTGGCATCCATGTTCATCAGGGATATTGGTTTGAAATTCTTCTTTTTGATAGGGTCTTTGCCTGGTTTGGAGATTAAAGTAATGTTAGTTTCATAGGAAGACTCTGGAAGTTTTCTTTCCATTTCTATTTTTTGAAATAGCTTCAGGAGAATGGTTATTATTCCTTCTTTGAATGTTTGCTAGAATTCCCCAGAGAATCTATCGGGTCCTGGGATCTTGTTGTTTAGGAGGTTTTAATCACTGCTTCAATCTTGTTAGTATTCAGGTTGTCAATTTCTTCCTGTTTCAGTCTTGGAAGCTTATAGGTTTCCAGGAATAAATCCATATCTTCTAGTTTGTTTAACTTATTGGCATATAACAATTGATAGTAATTTCTGATGATTGTTTCTATTTCCTTGGTGTTAGTCATGATCTCTACTCTTTCATTCATAATTTTATTAATTAGGGTCCTCTCCCTTTTCTTTTGGATTAGCTAGGCCAATGGTTTATCGATCTTATTAATTCTTTCAAAGAACCAGCTTCTAGTTTCGTTGATGTGTTCTATTGTATCTATGGTTTCTAATTAATTAATCTCTGCTCTAATCTTAATTATTTTCCTTCTTGTATGTGGGGTTGGCTTAATTTGTTGTTGATTTTCCCATTCTTTAAGGTGTAAAGAGAGTTGGTGTATTTGGGATTTTTCAATTTTTTTTTTGAGAGAGGCTTGGATGGTTATGTATTCTTCCCTTAGGACAGCCTTGGATGTATCCCATAGTTTTTGGATTGATGTATCTTCATTCTCATTGGTTTCCATGAAGTGTTTTAGTTCTTCCTTCATTTCCTGGTTGATCCAAACATTCTTGACCAGGATCATCCTTAGCTTCCAAGTGTTTGATTTCCTTCTGAACTTTTTGTTGTGGTTAAGTTTGAACTTCAAAGCATTGTGGTCTGAGAATATGCAGGGAATAATCTCAATATGCTGTTATCAGTTGAGCCTGATTTGTGACCTAGTATGTGGTCTATTCTGGAGAAATTTCCATGTGCACTCGAGAAGAATGAGTATTCTGGTGTTTTAGGGGAATGTTCTGAATATATCTATGAGATCCATCTGGTCCAATGTGTCACTTAAAGCTCTTGTTTCTTTGTTGATTTTCTATTTAGATGATCTGCCCATTGCTGAGAGTTGTGTGTTAAGATCTCCTACAATTAGTGTATTTGCATCAATATGACTCTTTATTTTGCTTAACAGTTAGTTGGCTTATGTAGTTGGCTGCTCCTGTGTTGAGGGTGTAAATATTTACAGTTGTTAGATCTTCTTGGTGCATAGACCCTTTAAGAATGATGTAGTGTCCTTCTGTATCTCTGATTACAGTATTTAGATTAAAATTTAATTTATCTGATATAAGAATCACTACCCCAGCTTTCTTTTGAGGCCCATTGGCATGAAAGATGGTTCTCTATCCCCTAACGTTCAGTCTGGATGCATCTTTAGATTCAAAATATGTCTCTTGTAGATAGCATATGGATGGGTCCTGTCATTTTGTCCAGTCTGCAAACCTGTGCTGTTTTATTGGAGCATTTAGACCATTAATGTTGAGAGTAATTATTGAAAGATACGTTCTTATTGACATCATGTTGTCCGTGAAGTTCTTGTTTCGGGGAGCACCTTCTACTGCTGGCTGGGACCACAGTTTTACATTCCTGCCTGTAGCCATGAGATTTCCCCACTTGTCTCTTTTTTTTTGTTGTTTAAAGATTTTATTTTTATTTGGACAGAGAGAAACACAGCCAGAGAGGGAACACAAGCAGGGGGAGTGAGAGAGGGAGAAGCAGGCTTCCCACCGAGCAGGGAGCCCGATGTGGGACTCAATCCTGGATCTCCGGGATCATGACCTGAGCCAAGGCAGTCCCTTAACCAACTGAGCCACCCAGGAGCCCCGCACACTTGTCTCTTAAGACTTTTAGTTTTTAAGACTTCAGAAAGTCTTAAGACTTTCTGCTTTTACCAGACTGCAAATTAATGCTGGTCCCCAAGCACAGGGCACTTTTTGTATTAAGATAGTACATTCCAATGGGCTGCTTCTGGTGGCTTCCTTCCCCTTCTGTTTCTCCTCCAAAATCAGTCCAAATGCTCCCTCTACCTTGACCTCTCCACTGGTGCTCTTCACCTCCTGAGAGACCAAGAAGTGTAGTCTTACGTTAGGCTGATTTAATGGATGTTTAGTGTGTTCTGCCAGGTATTTAGCTCATTTAAGGGTCCCCTACTTCTCTGCCATCTTTCCTCCCTCCAAAGATGTCTTTAATAGATCCCCACTTCATTAGTTTCATATTTTTAAACAAAAGTTAGGCTATGCTTTTCTTTTTCTCTATTTAAGCAAGTTGCATTTTTATTTATCATGAAATTTGTGCCTTCTTCCAGTGTCTTGTCTTTACTGTTCTAGTCATCATACTAGTTTCTGCAACTCCATTCCATTCTTTTTCTGTATCATACCTTATTTTAATTTAATTTTTTTCTTCCAGAAAAGTTATATTTTTATATTTAAACTAGAAAAATCATTTTATAATGCAATTAAAATAATATATTTCAATTTAATTGCAAATTATAGTTTACACAGGTTTCATGGCAACTCATTTAGAATTCTAGAATATTCAAGAAAGCACATTATTGGGACTTCTGGGTGGCTTGGGACATGATCCCATTGTCCTAGGATCAAGCCCCATGACTGGTCTTTGCTCAGGGGAGAGCCTGCTTCTCCCTTTTCTTCTGTCTGCCACTCCCCTTGCTTGAGCTTGCTCTTTCTGTCAAATAAATAAATAAAACCTTATAAAAAAAAGAAGACACATTATAATATTACATCTGTGTGGGGGGAAAAATGACTTGAATTGAACCGAACTGTTGGCAGTAATCTATGTTGTATTTATATGTAATTTTAGAAGGTTGCATTACCCCAAATACACAACACTAAGTGATACAATGGACACCGTGAAATGCAATACCACTGAAACAAAATTTTGTTAATGGAAAAAATATATCACACTGCTTCAATGTTTACTATATTAAGTAAAATATATTTACTTAATCTATTAAGTAAACTAAAATTAAAATTAAAAATGTGGTCCTCTGTCACATTCTAGTTCAAGTGTTCAAAAGCCATATTTTGATATACTACTTTTATTATACGTAGCTACAGAATTTTTTCACAACATCGTGTAATACATGTAACATGTGATGAAAATCTCTTGGATGGAGGGGTAATTAAAAGATGAAAATAGAGATTGCAAAGCTATCTCAATATACAGGGCCACCACTTTTCTATAGGTCACTATTTATGATACATTATACATTTTTTTCTCAGTACTATTTCTTTTACCTTTTTAAAGGATTTTTCTTTTTTCTATTATTTTGAGAGAGAGAGAAAGCAGAGTGAGTGGAAGGGGCAGAAGGAGATGGAGAAGTAGATTCCCTGCTGAGCAGGGAGCTTAAAGCAGGGATCAATCCCAGGACCCCAGGATCATGACCTGAGCTGAAGGCAGACACTTAAACTACTGAGCCACTCAGGCACTATCTCTTTTATAATGCATTATTTTGAAATGGAAATGACCACAGAACAAAACAGGTGAGGAAGAGTGGAATAGTAAAGTCTCTCAATTTGTGTTTATATTAGAAATTTCATTTAAAACTTCAACATCCAAGATCTTAAAAAAAATCTAGTATCTTTATTATGATGAAGTAGAATTCTTCTATACTCAATTTGTCGAGTTTATTATTTATTTATTTGTTTATTTATTTATTTATTTATGAAAGGCAGTTAATTGTTATCAAATGCTTTGTGGCATCTATTGAGATGATATGATTTTTATCCTTCATTCTTTTAATGTGATATAAAACAATTATGGATCTGCATATTTTTATTGTATCTCAGGATTAAATTACTCTTGACCATTGTGTATGATATATTCAATGTGTCATTGAGTTTGGTTTGTTAGTATTTTCTTGAGGTGTAATACCATTGACATTTTTCACCTAGCTGAAACAAATAATTCTAAAATTTGCATAGAACTAGAAAAGACCCCAAATGATCAGAGGAAGGTTAAAAAGAAAACCAAAAAAAGAAAACTGAAGCTGGTGGCACCACAATTCCAGACTTCAAGGTATGTTGCACAGCCATAATCATCAAGACAGTATTTTACTGGCACCAAAAATAGACACATATATCAACTGAAAAGAATAGAGTACCCAGAAATGGACCCTAACTTTATGGTCAACTAATCTTTCACAAAGCAGATCCTTTGGAAAAAGGACAGTCTCTTCAACAAATAGTGTTCCGAAAATTGGACAGCCACATGTAGAAGAATGAAACTGGATCATTTTCCTCATCATATATGAAAATAAACTCAAAATGTTGAAAGAACTAAATGTGAGATAGGAATCCATCAAAATCCTAGAGGAGAGCACAGGCAGCAACCTCTTCAACCTCGGATGCAACAACTTCTTGCTAGACATGTCTCCAAAGGCAAGGAAAACAAAAGCAAAACTGAACTATTGGGACTTCATTAAGATAAAAAGCTTCTTCACAGCAAAAGAAACAGTTGACAAAACCAAAAGAGAACCTACAGAATGAGAAAAGATATCTGCAAATGACATAGCAGATAAAGGGCTGGTACCCAAGATTTATAAATAACTTTTCAACTCAACATCACAAACTCAAATAATCCAGTCAATAAATGAGCAGAAGACACGAACAGTTATTTCTCTAAAGAAAACCTACAAATGGACAACAGACACATGAAAAAATGTTCACCATCACTTGGCATCAGGGAAAAACAAATCAAACACAATGAGATACGACCTCACATCAGTCAGAATGGCTAAAATTGACAAGTCAGGAAACAACAAATGTTGGCAAGGATGAGAAGAAAAGGGAACCCTCTTATGTTGCTGGTGGGAAGGTGAGCTGGTACAGCCACTCTGGAAAACAGAATGGGGGTTCTTCGAAAAGTTGAAAATAATGGTACTGTACAACACAGCAATTGTACTACTAGGTATTTACCTAAAGAATACAAACATAGTGATCCAAAGGAGCATTTGCATCCCAATGTTTATAGCAACAATGTCCACAATAGCTAAACTATGGAAAGAGCTTAGATTTCCATCAACAAATGAATGGAAAAAGATGTGAACACACACACACACACACACACGCACACACACACACTGGAATACTATGCACTATGCAGTCATAAAAAAAATTAAAAAATAAAAACCTGAACTCTTGCCATTTGCAATGATGTGGAAGGAACTAGAGGGTATTATGCCAAGCAAAATAAGTCAATCAGAGAAAGACAATTGTCATATGATCTCACTCATATGTGGAATTAAAAAAAAATAAAAACAGCAGTTCATAGGGACTTGATGTGGTGAGCACTGGGTGTTAAATGCATCTGATGAATCACTAACTCTACCTCTGAAATGAACAATACCACTAAATTAGAAAAAAATTCTTTAAAATGTTAACTAATAAATATAAAAACATTAAATTGGACATCTGGAACTAAAAAATGTTATATTTAGTACTTGGATGGCACAACGGGTTAAGCATCTGACTCCTGGTTTGGGCTCAGGTCATGATCTCAGGGTCCTGGGATTGAACCCCACATTTGGCTCTGTGTTGGGTGCAGAGTTTGTTTAGGATTCTTTCTCCTTCTCCCTCTGCACCTCCCACTTTGCTCTCTCTTTTTATCTAAAATAAATAAATAGGGGCGCCTGGGTGGCTCAGTGGTTAAGCCTCTGTATTCAACTCAGGTCATGATCCTGGAGTCCCGGGATAGAGCCCTGCTTCGGCCCTGTGTGCTGGGTGGGAAGCCTGTTTCTCCCTCTCTCCTCCTGCTGATTGTGTTCCCTCTCTGGCTGTGTTTCTCTCTGTCAAATAAATAAATAAATAAATAAATAAATAAATAAATAAATATAAAATCTTTAAAAATATTATATGCAAATTATACTGCAATATAAAATGGAAAAAAGGAGAAAGGAATAAATCTGTCTCTTTTTGCAAATATAGAAAACCTAAAGACTACTAAAAAACTGTTAGAACTAATGAATGATATCACTAAAGTTTCAATACACAAAAGTAACATCGAAAAGTCAGTTGTTTTTCTATACAACAGCAATGAATTATCTGAAAAAGAAATAAAGAAAACTAACATTTCAATGGAGTCAAAGTCAATAAAATACCTAGGAATAAATTTAACCAAGTAGGTGAAAGATCTGTACACCGAAAGTTTTTGAGACATTGAGAGAAATTGAAGAAGACACAAATAAATGGAAAGATACTCTTGTTCATGGATTTAAACAGCACTGTTAAAATTCTCACATTCCCCAAAGTCCTCTAAAGATTTAGTGCAATCCCTACCAAAACCTAAATGGCATTTTTCACAGAAATAGGAAGAAAAATCTAAATTCATATGAAAAATAAAAGATCCAAAATTATCAAAGCAATCTTGAGAAAGAAAAACAAAGTTGGAGACATCATACTTCCTGATATTAAACTATATTACAAAATTATAATAATCAAAGTAACATAATACTGTATAAAAAATACACATAATTCTATATAATAAAATTGAGATAATGGATGTGAAATAAATATAAGTATACATGGCCAATTAATCTTTGGCCAAGGATCTGATATTATCACTAGACAGTGTAAATCAATAATATAAGTAAATATTTCAATAATACAAATATATGTATGGTTAATTAAGATTTATTAAGATTAATATATCTTATATATACAGATGATCCTGACTTAGTTTTTCAAATTTGATGGTGCAAAAACTACAGACATTCAGTAGAAACAATACTTAGAATTTTGAATTTTGATCTTTGCCTGAGCTAGTTATATGAGGTACAATACTCTCTCAAGATGCCGGGGAGTTGCAGTGAGTCACAGCTCCAATCAGCCATGCAATCACAAGGGTAAACAGCCATACACTTGAAATGATTGTTTACTCTTACAAGAATTCTATTTTTCATTTCCAGTACAGTATTCAAAAAATTATATGTGATATTTAACACTGTATTATAAAATAGACTTTGCGTTAGATAATTTTGTCCCAATGTAAGTGATCCAAGCATGTTTCAATAAGCTAGACTAAGCTATAATGTTCAATAGATACGTGTATGGGATGCATTTTCTTTTCTCTCTCTTTTTTTAAAAGATTGTATTTATTTATTTCATAGAGAGAGCACAAGCAGAAGAGAGAGCACAAGAAGAGGGAGGAGGCAGAGGAAGAGGGAGAAGCAGGCTCCCCACCAAGCAGGGAGCTCAATATAAGGCTCAATCCCACAGTCCTGGGATCATGACCTGAGCCAAAGGCCAAAGGCAGACCCTTAGCCAACTGAAACACCCAATTGCCCTTGAAATGCATTTTCTTACTTTTTTAAAAAGATTTTATTTATTTATTTATTTATTTATTTATTTATTTATTTATATCAGAGGGAGAGCAAGAAAGAAAGTGAAAGAAAGTGTACAAGCAGCGGATAAAATGCATTATTGACTTACCAATTGTCAATAAGTGTATAAAAACATACTCAATATTTCTGATCACTAGGGAAATGTCAATCAAGATCACAATGAGATACCAACTCACATATTTTAGGATGTTTATTATCAAAGAAGCAACAAAAGTTGGTAAGAAATGGGAATCCTTTTACACTGTTGATGGGAATGTATATTGACACAGCCATTATGGAAAACAGTATGGAAGTTCTTCAAAAAATTAAAAATATTGAGGTACTTGGGAAGTTTGTTTGGTTGAGTATTGACTTTCTATTTTATCTCAGGTCACAATCTCAGGGTCATTAAACTGAGACTAACATTGGGCTCACGCTGGGCATGGAGTCTACTTAAGACTCCCTCCATTATTTGTAATGACCAGTGTATGGATCTAATCTAAATATCCATCAGCAGATGAATGGATAACAAAAATGTGATATATACATACAATGAAATCTAATTTTGGTCTTTAAAAAAGAAGGAAATATTGCCATAGGCAGCAACATAGATGAACTTGGGTAACATTACGCTAATTGAAATAAACCAAATGACTAC
Organism: Spilogale gracilis; assembly: GCA_004023965.1. Taxonomy (NCBI): domain Eukaryota; kingdom Metazoa; phylum Chordata; class Mammalia; order Carnivora; family Mephitidae; genus Spilogale; species Spilogale gracilis. The sequence goes on along the minus strand of PITA01030381.1, from coordinate 5,997 downwards.
ACTACCACAAAATTCTACTTATATGGAGTATTTAAAATAATTAAACTCATAGAAGCAGATAGTAGAATGGAAGTTTCTAGGGCAGGAGGAGTGGTTAGTTGCCCTTCAATGATTTTGAAGCTTCAACTATGCAAGATGAATAAGTTTTAGATATTTCCTGTACAGCATTGTAATTATAGTTAACAATATGTTATTATGCATTTAAAAATATAAGATAGTACATCTCACATTAAATATTCTTATAACAGTATAACAAAATAGAACAGGAAACACGAGGATTCCTTGAGAGATGATGGTCGTGATATGTTTTATTACCTTGATTGTGGTGAATGCTTCGTATGTGTGTGTGTGTTTACATGTATGTCAAAACTCATCAAAATACATTGAATGTGTTTAAATAGGTTTCCCTCTCTTCCCCTCCCAACCCCACTCACTCTGTATCTTTCTCTCTCAAAAAAAAAGAAAGAAAGAAGAAAGAAAGAAAGGAAGGAAGAAAGGAAGAAAGAAAGAAAAAAGAAAGAAAAGAAAACAGAAAAAGAACATTAAAAACAGAGCCACTGTATGATCTAGCAGTGCCACTTCTGAGTATGTATCTAAAAGAATTGAAATTAGCACCTCAAAATGTTATCTTCAATTTTTCTTTAGAGGGGACATTATTAATAGAGATCAAGCTGTGCTTTTGAAAGAAATCTTGCCAAAAATTCCTATTATGAATCTTTATGCTTATTTTTATTAAAGAAATAACAAAACGGTTTAAATATGGAAAACAAAGGAAAAGTTATTAGAGAGAACAAAGTGTTTTTTGAATTATTCTTTTCAAATTGAATGACACTATAAATAAAATAATTAATATTTTAGCCTTAAGAAGATGGCAAAATTATTTTTGGTGTATTTATTTCTGTCCTTCACCCAATGTTCTATACTTGAATGGTATGGCAATGTAATTAGTAATGCTATCCTGAACGTATTTCAGTGAACTTTGCAACATGTAATGGAAGACATATAAATATATAAAATTATGTATTATAAAATATATAAAATGCCAAGTCATTGCTTTGAAGTTCAAGTCTAATACACATAACAACAATAAAACAACAGAAAGTTCTGAAAAGCCAATTCTCTGTGTGTATGTGTGTTTGTTTATGCTTCCAGCAGTATAAGGTATATTTGAAGGAACTTGGCAAGGAATACATTTTCATGAACTCTTTTAGTCAGTAATTAACAGGAGGTTGGCCTCCTGTTGCCAAAAGCTAACATAATCTGTATAGCCTTTCCCACGTGTTACACACATTTTGCCAAGATACTTGGGAGGATGAGAAGTGTCCACAATGTCTGCAAAGATCTGAGTATAATTTACTGGTAGAAATGGAGTTAAAAATTGTTTTGTTAAGCAAAGATATGAAGAGACAGAGAATTTGCTGTAATTGGTAGAGCAACATAAATTAATAAGTAAATAAATATTTAGACTGACACAGACCAGTAGAGATCAATATGGACTATAAAATTAGCTCTTTGAAGTTATTCATTTAACAGACATGTTATAAGTTGCCCTATGAACTTAGTATGTCATTTCTTACTAGGAATGTTCAGAAAATAAATAATTCCTCTTCTCAAGGTGTTTTAAACAATCAGCAATGGTCCTTCTCTTCAATGAATAGTGATGCTCATATGAGCTAGTCCATGGCCATGAGCAACGTGGCTATTATCCAACCTAATTAGGGTAGGGATGTGTTACAGACTGAATTGTGTTCCTGTAAAATATATATGTTGAATCCCTAATCCCCCAAATAATTATAGTTGGAGACAAGTCCTTTCAGGAAGTAATTAAATGAGTTCACTGATAGGACTGGTATCCTTATAAAAGGAAGAGACATTAGAATATGCTCCCTATCTCTACTTCTGAACAAAAAATAAGACCATGTGAGGACATATTAAAAAAAACAAACAAACTGGTCATCCACAAGCCAAGGAGCAAGATCTCACCTTAAGCCAACAGGAATGAACTAATCCCAGTGGCATCATGGTCCTGGACTTCTGACCACGAGAAATGTGAGAAAAACACATTTCTGTTGTTTAAGCCATCCATCCATTCTGTGGTATCTTGCTAAGGCAGCCCTAAAAACTAATGAAAGGTGTTTGTACCACAGCATCTCAATAATTTATAACTTCCATAACTATGGATATTAAGTCATTAAAGTTTGTTCATTACCAGATATATGATCAGTTGCATGTCATATACAATGTCATATACTAGCTATAACTGCACTCCTTTCACACTCAGGCAAACTTAACTGAAGAGTGAAGCAATTGTGTTAAAAATGATTTCAATCTGCTGTTTTGTTGTAAAAAAATAGCTGATATTGAATACCTTAGTTGTCTGTAACAGAATGAACATTTAAGTATACTTTAAACAGATCATATCAGTGATATGCCTTAAAGGTTGAAAATAAGCAACCTTATAGATGGAGAACCAGAACAAAAAAGCAAAGAATACATGGAGAAATATGGCAATAGATGTGCTAAGCCTGGCCAAACATATAAAAATAATAAAAAAAAAATCAGTGCCAAGAAAATAGTCAACTTTTAATTATAGCTCTGTATTGTTTTTGTTACACAATTTTAGACAGAAGTTCTCTCTTTTATTAATGACATACAGATAATTATATAATGTGAATTTCATTGTCTCCAAATTTTGTTGTTGTTGTTGTTTAGTCAAGTTAAGATCTCTTTAAGGGTAAATTCTCTGTAAGGAGAGAATTTGAACTAAATATTCTAAGTGAAAAGTGATAGTTGATATTTTGATGTTAAGAGAAATTTTTGCATTATGATTTGAATGTTAAATTTTGGTGACAGGTAAACGGTCCCCAATTAAAAAAAAAAATGCTTACAGGGTCCAATTCTGTCTTAGTTGATATGCAATATTTCAGCTGTGATAGCAGGGTAGGTTGTAGAACAATTTTATTATATTTTCCCATATTTGGTCTCTCTGCAGGAAACACAATTTAATGACATGTTGTCCCTTAACAGATCCTAACAGTTTCTGCACAGGACCAACTATACTTTGAATACTTAACAATTTTTGCACTTATTTTCTTGGAGCTGACACATATTCTATTGGATATTCTTATTAGTCATTTGGCAATATTATTTGTCAGCAGAAGCCAATTATCAGTATCAGGAAGGTTCATGATATTAATAGGATAAGAAAAAATTTAACATTGCATGCATTATTGTCATTGGATTAAAGATTAAAAGATGAATTCTAAAAAAAAATAATGTGATAAATAAGCCCAATCTGTAAAATATTTCTTTATAAATAATTCAAACATAAGCAATTGTGTTTAATAATATGGAAGGGCTTAATAAAAAATTACTACAAAATACATTCACAACATTTTCATTCTTTTAATAACTGTCCATTTTTATTTATAGAAAAACATGCAGAAATTAGAAGAGTTTACTTATTTATTTAGGAGAGAGAGAGTGTTGTCCCATGTGTGCATGTGTGCAAATGGGAAGAGTAGAAGGAAAGAAGGGAAGAGAGGTGGAGAATCTCAAGCAGACTCCATTCTGAGCATAAGCTCAATGCTGGTCTTGATTTCAGGACCCTGAGATCATGACATGAACCAAAATCAAGAGTCAGTGGCTCAACTGACTGAGCCACTCTGGAAACCCCATATAACTGTCCTCTTTAAAATATATTTTCCCTTGGGGTGCCTGGGGGGCTCAGTTGGTTAAGCGACTGCCTTTGGCTCAGGTCATGATCCCAGAGACCGGGGATCGAGCCCCACATCAGGCTCCCTGCTCAGCGGGAAGCCTGTTTCTCCCTCTCTCACTCCCCCTGCTTGTGTTCCCTCTCTGGCTGTGTTTCTCTCTGTCAAATAAATAAAATCTTTTAAAAATATAAATATATATTTTCCCTCATGGTTTATGTACTGTTTCTTATCCTTAAAACCTTCTAAATCCCTTTATGGAAAACTTTAAGGCAGGCAATAAAGTTCAACTGAAACAAGTTAAAATTAATAATTGTGATCCATCCTCCAATGTCTAGATTGTAATTATACTTTCAGAAGGGAATAACTCTCAAGTTGAGTCAAAGCAGATAACTGAGCTAAATAAATAAGAGAAGATGGAACCATGGACCCAAAGATCATCTTACAATCTGATAACAGTTTTAAGCCACATTTTCAGCTGTACTTAGGACTACACTGAATGCTAGCATTTAAGCTATGATTTGAGTTGGTATTGCATAGAATGAAGTAGCAGGGACACTCATCAGCATATGAACTTATTTTTAACAATAGAATATAATAATTAGGTAAGAAATTACTATCTCATTAATTCTATCAATCATATCTTAATATACAATGTGTTTGTTTTTAACTATTACCAAGTCAAGTGGAATTGTAGGAAAGTAATACTAGAAAGAATAACCTTTGAAGAATTTTAATCAGGAACGAATGTTGTATTTTGTCAAATGCATTTCTGCATCAATTGAGAGTATAATGTAGTTCTTCTCTCTTCTCTTATTGATTTGTTCTATCACATTGATTGATCTGCGAGTGTTGAACCACCCTTGCTACCCTGCGATAATCCCACCTGGTCATGGTGGATAATCTTTTTAATGTATTGTTGGATCCTGTTAGCATCCATATTCATTAGAGATATTGGTCTGAAGTTCTCTTTTTTGATGGGGTCTTTGTCTGGTTTGGGGATTAGAGTAATGATGGCTTCATAGGAAGAGTCTGGAAGTTTTTCTTCTGTTTCTATTTTTTGAAAGAGCTTCAGGAAAATAGGTGTTATTTCTTCTTTGAATGTTTGATAGAATTCCCCAGGGAATCCGTCTAGTCCTGGCTCTTGTTTTGGGGGAGGTTTTTGATCACTGCTTCAATCTCGTTACTACATATACGTCTATTCAAATTGTCAATATCTTCCTGTTTCAATCTTGGAAGTTTCTAGGTTTCTAGGTATGTATCCATATCTTCTAGGGTGTTAAACTTATTGGTATATAATTGTTGATAGTAATTACAGATGATTGTTTCTATTTCCTTGGTGTTAGTCGTGATCTCTCCCCTTTCATTCATAATTTTATTAATTTGGGTCTTATCCCTTTTCTTTTAGATTAGTTTGGCCAATGGTTTATCGATCTTATTGATTCTTTCAAAGAACCAGCTTTTAGTTTCGTTGATGTGTTCTACTGTATCTCTAGTTTCTGATTCATTCATCTCTGCTCTAATCCTAATTATTTCCCGTCTTGTGTGGGGGGTTGGTTTAATTTTTTGTTGATTTTCCAGTTCTTTAAGGTGTAATAAGAGTTGGTATATTTGGGATTTTTTTTTTTTTGAGTGAGGCTTCGATGGCTATGTATTTCCCCCTTAGGAATGCCTTTGCTGTATCCCAAAGGATTTGGATTGATGTATCTTCATTCTCATTGGTTTCCATGAAGTGTTCAGTTCTTCTTTGATTTCTTGGTTGATCCACAGATTCTTGAGCAGGATAGTCTTTAGCTTCCAAGTGTTTGGTTTTCTTCTAACTTTTTTTGGTGGTTGAGTTCCAGTTTCAGGGCATTGTGGTCAGAGAATATGCATGGAATAATTTCAGTCTTCTGGTATCAGTTGAGCCCTGATTTTTTACCTATTATGTGGTCTCTTCTGGAGAAAGTTCCATGTGCACTGGAGAAGAATGAGTATTCTGGTGTTTTAGGGTGGAATGGTCTGAATATATCTATGAGATCCATCTGGTCCAATGTGTCATTCAAGGTTCTTGTTTCTTTGTTGATTTTCTGTTTAGATGATCTGTCCATTGCTGAGAGTGGTGTGTTAAGATCTCCTACAATTAAAGTATTTGTATCAATATGACTCTTTATTTTACTTAACAATTGGCTTATGTAGTTGGTTGCTCCATTATTGGGGGCATAAATATTTACAATTGGTAGATCTTCTTGGTGTATGCAGCATCCATTCCTGATTAAAACTCTTCAAAGTATAGTGATAGAGG
>PITA01030380.1:0-16605 GCA_004023965.1 Spilogale gracilis | reverse complement strand
AAGAAAGAAAGAAAGAAAGAAAGAAAGAAAGAAAGAAAGAAAGAATTGAAGAAGACACAAAAAGATGGAAAAGCATTCCATGCTCATGGATCAGAAGAATAAACATTGTTAAAATGTCTATACTGCCCAGAGCAATCTATACTTTCAATGCCATCTCATAAAAATTCCACCATTTTTTTACTTTAAATTTATTTTATTTTTTCAGTGTTCCAAGATTCATTGCCCATGCCCCACACCCAGTGCTCCATGCAATAGGTGCCCTCAGTGCCCACCACCAGGATTTTTTTAATTCCTGGAACAAACAATCCTAAAATTTATTTGGAAACAGAAAAGATCTCAAATTGCTAAGGAAATGTTGAAAAAGAAAAACAAAGCTGGGGGCATCATGTTACCTGATTTCAAGCTTTATTACAAAGCTGTGATCACCAAGACAGCATGGTACTGGCACAAAAACAGACACATAGACAAATGGAACAAAGTAGAGAGTCCAGATATGGACCCTCAACTCTATGGTCAAATAATTTCTACAAAGCAGGAAAAAATATCCAGTGGAAAAAAGACAATCTCTTCAATAAATGGTGCTGGGAAAATTGGACTGCTACATATAGAAGAATGAAACTAGACCATTCTCTTACACCATACAAATGGATTAAAGACCTCAATGTGAGGCAGGAATCCATCAAAATCCTAGAGGAGAACATAGGCAGTAACTTCTTTGACATTGGCCACAGCAACTTCTTTCAAGACATGTCTCTAAAGGCAAAGGAGACAAAAGCAAAAATGAACTTTTGGGACTTCATCAAAATGAAAATCTTCTGCAGAGCAAAGGAAACAGCCAACAAAATAAAGAGGCAATCCATGGAATGGGAGAAGATATTTGCAAATGACACTACAGAGGGCTGATATCCAAGATCTACAAAGAACGCCTCAAACTCAACCACCAAAAAAATGATGATCACATCAAAAAAATGGGCAGAAGACATGAACAGATACTTCTCCATAGAATACATACAAATGGCTAACAAGCACATGAAAAAAAGTTCGTCATCATTAGCTATCAGGGAAATTCAAATCAAAACCACATTGAGATGCCACCTACACCAGTCAGAATGGCCAAAATTAACAGGACAGGAAACAACAAATGTTGGAGAGGCTGTGGAGAAAGGGGAACCCTCTTACACTGTTGGTGGGAATGCAAGTTGGTGCAGCCGCTTTAGAAAACAGTATGGAGTGTGCTTGTGTGGCTCAGTAGGTTGAAGCCTCTGCCTTCAGCTCAGGTCATGATCTCAGAGTCCTGGGATTGAGGCCTGCATCAGGCTCTCTGCTCAGCAGGGAGCCTGCTTCCTCCTCTTTTCCTCTGCCTGCCTTTCTGCCTTCTTGTGATCTCTCTGTGAAATAAATAAATGAAATCTTTGACCAAAAAAAAAAAAAAAAAACAGTGTGGATATTCCTTTAAAAATTAAAAATAGAGCTACCGTATGACTCTGCAATTACACTACTGGGTATTTACCCCAAAGATACAGAGGTAGTGAAAAGAAGGGCCATATGTACCCCAATGTTCATAGCAGCAATGGCCACAATCACCAAACTGTGGAAAGAGCCAAGGTGCCCTTCAACAGACAAATGGATAAAGAATATATGTTCCACATATACAATGGAATATTATGCCTCCATCAGAAAGGATGAATACCCAACTTTTGTAGCAACATGGTCAGAATGAAGGAGATTATGCTGAGTGAAATAAGCCAAGCAGAAGAAGTCAAGTATCATATGGTTTCACTTACTTATGAAACATAAGGAGTAACATGAAAGAAGTGGGAGAAGGAAAGGAAATATGAACTGGGGTAAATCAGAGAGGGAGATGAAGCATGAGAGACTCTGGACTCTGAGAAACAAACTGAGGGTTTTGGAAGGGAGGGGGATGGGGGATGCATGAGCCTGGTGGTGGGTATTGAGGGCATGAATTGCATGGAGCACTGGGTGTGAGGCATAAACAATGAATCTTGGAACACTGAAAAAAAAATAAAATATTTTTTAAAAGATGTTTTGGGCTTAAGATTAAAAGAAAAATCTGAAAGTTAAAAGAAAAAGAAAAAGAAATTGATCCCAAATCTTAATTTGTGAAAATCTGTTTCTTTCCTTCCAGGCACTGCCTACTTATGATGCCCTTGCACAGATGGAGTATCTGGACATGGTATTGAATGAAAGTCTCAGATTATACCCAGTCGCTGGGAGACTTGAGAGGGTGTGTAAGAAAGATGTGGAAATCAGTGGTGTGTTCATTCCCAAAGGGACTTTGGTGATAGTGCCAACCTTTTCTCTTCACCGAGACCAGGATCTCTGGCCAGAGCCTGAGGAGTTCCATCCTGAAAGGTACAGGGAACCCGCCCACATATTGGAGGATATTGTGATATTTTCTTAGTATAGATGACAGTCTTGTGGTTATATAATTATTTATTTGTACATCTTTTTATTTTTAGAAGTAATTATCTTATTGTAAAATGATCATTGTTGTTAAAATTTTATAAACCATAGACCCTAAAAAAGACTATTAAAGTCATCCTCAGTCCCAATACATCAAGATTATTACTAATGATACATATGTCCTTATGGACATTTTTCTATGCATATATTGACTACTAAAAAGTATAATGGCTTTATATTTTTGAATGACTTAATGTTACATTGAACTATAACAACATACTGTATTTGTGTTTGTGATTATATGCATATCTCATAATTTACTTAACCACCATCTTTTCCAAAGGACATAGGTCTTTTTTCTTCCTTTAAGTTTTTTGGTCCCCTTTAGCTCTTTGAATTCACCCTTACATCCCCATTCCATGTTTGTGAACCTTGGCCACTGCTCTGCTAGCCACAGTGGGAGAGCAAAGGCTGTGGACCTGAGAGTTTTCATCCACAGAAGAAATAGCCTCATGAGGACATACGTGCACATAGGTCTTATGCTGTCTGTGGCTGCAGTCCTGTGCCAGCTCCCACCTTTGTTGGTATCTGGGGTTCATCCAAAGCAAAGTCATCTGAAAAGCCTGCTTTCTAGCTGTTTGAAACATCCTCCTTGATGGGGGTCTTAAGCTTTCTCTTCTGGGAATTCAGAGCAGAGTCTGACTTTGGGCACAGTTTGAATTCTGCAAAAGTTGATGCTTTCCTGTTTATTGTATTGGTGAGCAAAATTTGGAGTGAAGTTTTTAGGGATCTAGACTTTCAGCCTCTGACTCTGAGCTCCCTGATGGCAGAGCCCTAGTCCTGTTGCATGGTGTCCCTCGTGCTAAAATCATATCTATACATAGTACTTGCTGAAAGAAGTCAGAATTGACCAAGTCGTCTATTTTCTGGACCAGGGGCCCTGGTGGTTCTCACAAGCTCAGCAGTGCCTGGTCCTATGCCTTCTTGAACAGAAAATAAAGACCACTCCCAGTACTTCCTCATGATTCATTCAGTCATGAGAGGAAGTGCTTATGTATGTGTGTTCAGGACCCTGCCAGGTGGTGCAAGATCCACATGTTAAAAATGCCTATTATGGAGAATTTTTAACACATGCACAACCATATGCTGTAGATACAAGTCTAAGAAATACTTCTAATGCATCTATATGTGCCCATCACCTTCCCAACAATCACTAACCCATGTCAGCTGCCCCATCAATACACCATTGCAATTCCTCATCTCATTCCCATACAATTTTAAGTCTCGTCATCTGTAAACATTCCAGTATGTTCTTCACAATATATGGAGTTTTTGAAAAAATATCTACTGAGAATGCCATTATTACTTTTCCCAAATCCACATTTTTTCCTTAATATAAATATTGAGGAATGAGTTTTGAACAAAAGTCTAACCTTCAAGGAATTTATAGCCTCGTGGAACAGATAAACAAGAATTCAGTGATTATACTGGTTATACATAACCCTGAGTATGTGTATTGCATCATGTGCTCATGTGAATCTGACATGCTGTTCTGTGAAAGTGGTTGGGGTGTTAGTGGGGAGGGCAGGGAAGTGAAGGGAAAAATAATAATGTAAATCATGGGAGGTATTTTTCCTGCTTCCTTTTCCATGGATATGTGACCAATGTAAGTCAGTGGAGGCAGGATCGTACATTTCACATCCTGCTCACTTTTCAGAGTATGAACTACTCACCACCCTGAATATGATCCCCATTTTTACAATAAATCTGCTTTCAACAGCATTCATCTCACCTCATCAACAAGACTGGATGCCCCCATAGAGGAAGGGGTATCCAACAATCTGTAGCTTGCATTGTTACAGCAGAATAAGCGTAGAAGGATTCTAGTAACCAGCCCATCAAAGTTTCTTATATATTCCTGGTTGAAAACCCTGAACATGTACCTCTTGTGGATTTTATGTTTCACTAACTTATTTCCAATATGTATTGTGGAACCAGGTTCAGTAAGAAGAACAAGGACAACATAAATCCTTATACATACCTGCCTTTTGGAACTGGACCCCGAAACTGCATTGGGATGAGGTTTGCGATCATGAACATGAAACTTGCCCTTGTCAGAGTCCTGCAGAACTTCTCCTTCAAACCTTGTAAAGAAACACAGGTCAGAGAGATTACTTTCTACATAAATAATGTTTAATTGGATTTTCTTTAAACTAAGAGATATTGAATGATGTGTGTGTGTGTGTGTGTGTGTGTGTGTGTGTGTGAGAGAGAGAGAGAGAGAGAGAGAGAGAGAGAGAGAGAGAGAGGGCTCATTTATCCCTAATAATTTGTCCTTTTGCCCAAAGAATCTATTTGGAGCCATTTGTGACCTTTTAAGGGTCTTTCAGCCCCTGAGTACCATGTCTGTGGTTTATGACACCCAATCGTAGGGTCATCTAGTCAGTGCGGTTCATGTGACATCGTTATGCACAGATCTATGAACTTCAGCAAGGTAGTAAATTTCTTTCAAGTCCGCTGAAAGGAAGGGAACATGTATACAATCATGACATGCAGTGATTACTGTAACATGACTTTTGAATGATGCTCTTCTCCACCACAGTTTATAGGCACTTTCAAGACTATGGTTCTCAACCCCTGATTGTACATTGTACATTGGAATCAGTGGGTTTGTTAAAACTCCTGATGCCCAAGTCATCTCAGAAATTCCTCTTTTTTAAAGATTTTATTTATTTATTTGAGAAAAAGGGTGGAAGGGAGAAGCAGACTCCCCTCTGAGCTAGAAGCCTGATGCAGGACTCCACCCCAGGACTCCAAGATCATAACCTGAGCCCAAGGCAGATGCTTAACTGAGCCATCCATGTGCCCCCATCTCTCAGAAATTCTAACATAATTCACCCGGAGTATGGCCTTAAATGTGCAAGCAAGGTTGCAAATCAGTGGTGTGAAGCATGTCTGCCAGATGTGAAGGACTCTCACGGTCCAGGCCATCTGGCTACTTGGCCCCACCTTCTGAAAGCCCCACTCCAGTCTAGCTGTTCTTCCTTTCTATCCCAATTTGCCGTCATGAATGGATGTTTCCACTGGGAGAGGTGAAAGTATCTTTAGCAGGGGAAATGGCCATACAATAACATACATAATACCCAGTCAGGATGACTTTGCAAACTTCAACACACACAATTTAACTCTATCACTTTTAAAAATTGTTTTCCATAATGGCTAAGAATCTGTTTTAAATTTTAAACACTCATCCTTTCTACTTAAAATTTATTTTTATTTTTTTAATTAAAATTTTTTATTATGTTATGGTAGAAGATATACAAACGGCTAACAGACACATGAAAAAATGTTCAGTGTCACTAGCTATCAGGGAAATTCAAATCAAAACCACTCTAAGATACCACCTTACACCAGTGAGAATGGCCAAAATTAACAAGTCAGAAAACAACAAGTGTTGGAGAGGCTGCGGAGAAAGGGGAACCCTCTTACACTGTTGGTGGGAATGTAAACTGGTGCAGCCACTTTGGAAAACAGTGTGGAGATTCCTTAAAAAATTAAAGATAGAGCTACCCTATGACCCTGCAATTGATTAGTTGTTGATGTAGTGCTCCATGATTCATTGTTTGCATATAACACCAGTGCTCCATGCAATCCGTGTCCTTAATATCCATCACCCCGCTCACCCATCCCTCATCCCCCACCCCTCTAAAACCCTCAGCTTGTTTCTCAGAGTCCATAGTCTCTCATGGTTCATCTCCCCCTCCAATTTCCCCCTCTTCATTTTCCCTTCCTTCTCTTAAGGTCCTCCATACTATTCCTTATGTACCTAAAATTTAAATCAAAAAAGAACACAAGCCAGCATGAGTTTGTCTCTAGCCTGGTACACAGTAAGTACTCAATAGATATTCTCTTGAATGACTGATGGATGAATGCCTCCATGCTCCAGTCTTGACAACTTGCAGGGTAATTTTAAAGAATCAGAGATAGATGATGTTAAACTGAGTATTTCTATGTTTGTATTACATTATTTTCCTTCACGTATCTTGCATGCTTTTAATCAGTCATTGGCAGGGCTTCATTCCTGGTTCTCAAATGTTTTTTTAACTGTTGCAGATCCCACTGAAATTAAATTCTCAAGGGATAATTCGACCAGAAAAACCCATTGTTCTCAAGGTTGAGCTAAGAGATGGGAATGTGAGTGGAGCCTGAATTTCCTTATGGACTTCTCCTTTGTTCTTCAAGAAGCTGTATCCCAGATCCCCACTTCAGTTTATTTTGTGAGTAAAACCCAGAAATGAAGATGGCCTTCATGTACTGCCAGTGATAGATGACTCAGGATTCTGTACATTTGTTTAGCTTTTTTTGGTGTCTGTGTGGAGCATTATATGTTGCAGAGAGTAAAGGAAGTGACTGATAAGTGCCAGAGATGTAGACTCAGCCTGTCTGGTTCACACAGACTACCCTCAGCTAGTACCATCTGTTCCTCTGAGCACTGATCAAGAATAAAACTTTCTCAACAATTTTATCTTTTTACTTTAATGGAAACAAGAATTAATCTGGTGAATGTGGTAGTGACATTCATATCATGTCTTATTTTGCATATTCTACATACATTAAATATTATACTGAACCCATCAATCAACATCTCTTTACAAAAATGCTAACTGATGCTTTTTGCACATTAATGGAGAATCTGAGGGACTGATGAGTGAGACCCGGTGACTAAATATTGTTACTATTACAGTCGCTGAGTACATGGGGCTCATTCAGATTTCCAAAGTGATATGTTAAGGGTAGGTGAAAATTAACCACTGTGACTTTGCCCATGGCTCAAAAAATTTATTCATAGTTTAATTCTACAGGTTTTAGAACACAAGTTTTTTCATAACACTTGAGTGAGGCACTTAGTATTATGTGATTAGTTTTGATTTAATGTTTTCATCTCATTTGACCTGTTGTTCTGGTAGGCAGAGAACACATGTTCTCTTTGTGTTCCAGCCTCATTTCTGAACTGTCTTGACACATCAAATTAGAGATGGTTGATTGGCCAGTTCATTGGCCAGAAAGGCTAAAAGCATTTGTCCATTTCAGCTGGTATCAGAAGCTGCACAAGATTCTTCCTATTTCTCCCTTCCCCTCCAGCCCCTTCTATCTCCTCTCTTTGCCTCTTCCTTTGCCTTCCTTCCTGAATAACTCACTCCTAGAGCCAGTAGGTGGGACATAGCCAGGTGGGCATCCCCACACTGGGGATCAGGAGCAGAGAAGGCAGTCACAGTGACTCCAAGTTAGAGACTGAGTAGGGTGGGGAATGTATCCACATGGAGAAGCAGCCTTGGGTGTGGGAGCCCAAGCTAGGTGAGAAGGATACCCACAGAGGGTTGGTCTGGTGACAGGCCCCAGAACCTAACTACAGTGTGGAGAACCCAAGTAGCATGGTGGGGGCATACATGAGTGTTAAGGGATAGAGTGAGGGTTAGTTACATGAAGGGGAATTTATCAGATAACTAAATATATTAAAGGTAAATGGTTTCAGGAGTTTCTCACTGTTGGAGAAAGGGGTCATTTATTTGAAAAGGGAAAAAGCCAAATGAAGCCTATGTATTGAGAGATTGGAAGTTTGTCAATGTAAAGTCATGCTTTTCTACAGATGGATGATAAATTGACAGAGAGCAATTGAGATGTGTTTGTATCTGTCTGTCTGTGTGTAAAAAAATTTTTTTTCTCTACCTCTCTCTACAGACAGTTCTTAGAAACAGTGATGTTGTAAAAGCAATGAGCATAACTTGTAACCAGATCTTGGCTTATAAATGTCATTTTCCTCTTAAAGGAACTAGGGCTTTTCAGAGAAATGGCTGATACCACGCTAGGAGAGCACATAATGAGCCTGGAGCATCTTGTGCCACACAGTGATGGGGACACGTGCACGGGATGCAGAGCCAGCTTGCGGGCCTTCACTGACCCATCAGGCACAATCTCATAATAGCTGACAATATGAAAGAATATGACTCATTGAATAAAATAGGAATACACAAGTCTACACAGGTGTAAGTAAAGATAAGAATAAATTACAGGGCGCCTGGGTGGCTCAGTGGGTTAAAGCCTCTGCTTTTGGCTCAGGTCATGATCTCAGGGTCCTGGAATCGAGGCCCACATCGGGCTCTCTGCTTGGCAGGAAGCCTGCTTCCTCCTCTCTCTCTGCCTGCCTCTCTCCCTACTTGTGATCTCTCTCTCTCTGAAATAAATAAATAAAATCTTTAAAAAAAAAAACCTTTAAAATATAAAATAAAATAAAATAAAATAAATTACAGTTGGTGAGGATACTCACACAGTTTCAAAGTACTACCACTCAAACACCCATGAGTTACTGAGTAAAGAGCAATTCACAGAGCAGAAACTTGGCAAAAGAATGAAGATCATCAGAAACAGGAAGAAGTGATGGCCTATTGCCCAAAGGGACAGGGTAAGAAGATCTCAACACACATTTGGCATATTCTTGCCAGGGAGGCAAACCTGCAAGAAATCCTCAAAAAATCAGACAAAACCAAATAAAGGAATATCTACTCTTATCTGTAACTGGCGTGTTATCTTCAATAAAGTCAAGGCCTTGAAAGTGATTTAAAAAAAAAAAAAGAGGGGGCACCTGAGTGGCTCAGTTGGTTAAGCGACTGCCTTTGGCTCGGGTCATGATCCCGGAGACCCAGGATCGAGCCCCACATCGGGCTCCCTGCTCGACGGGAAGCCTGCTTCTCCCTCTCTCACTCCCCCTGCTTCTGTTCCTTCTCTCGCTGTGTTTCTCTCTGTCAAATAAATAAAATCTTAAAAAAAAAAAAAAAGAAAAGAGCAAAACAAGCCCATATTGGAGCACTTGCCCTCCAACCCCACCTCACAACAAATGAAGACGAATGACAGTTTCAACCTATCCCAGGAAGGTGACGTTTTAATAGTCCATCTGAAATTTCCTGATGGGCATTGGTGAGTCATCTCCAGGACAGAAACCCTGCACGTCCATCCCCCAGAAAGAAGGTGTCCTGGCCTGAAATAATACTTTTTTTTCCCTCTGTGCACTTCTTGCCCCACCCTCCTTCCTATAAAACCCTGCATTCTGTACACCTCCTGGAAGCACCCATCTACTTGCTAGTTGGGGTGGTGCTGATTCATGAATCACTTCATAAACTCAGATCTTCAACTTGACTTTCTAGAATTCTATTTTTTAATAAAAACCAGAGACAAACTAAGGAAGTGTTTCAGACTTAAGTAAGGAGACTAAAGAGGGGTGGGTGATGGGTAAAATGAGTGTCTTAAGGGGGTCCTTCTGCTCTAAAGGACGTTCTGGGGACAATGGAGAAAATGGATCTGACGATTACATGGCAATAATGCAACAGTGTTCATTTCCTGACTTTGATGGAGAATGTCTTTGTAAGAATTACAGGGGATTATGAAATATCAGGTTAGCAATTTACTCTGAGATAGGTCAGGCACATAGTTCTTGGAAGAGACTCTTTTGGAAGCTTGTGATTATTTTGGGGAGAAGTGGCTCACAAAAGCACCTTGGGCCTACACAGCTCTCCCCGTCCCTTGCCTTAGTCTGTATAATTTAATACAATGAGGCAGCACCACACAGTGATTGAGAAATGGGAAGCTCTGAAGCTGCAGTTCCTGAGGTTTGAATGCCAGTTCAATTCAAGGCTGAGTCTAGGCCAATCAGTGGCTTTGGGTAAATGAGGAAAAGGTACCTCCTTTGTACCTTTTCTGGTGGGCCCAGAGGACTTGGGCCACCCTCCACTACAGACATGGGACCTTGAACAAATGACCTAATTCCTCACTTCTCAGGACTTAATGCCTCAGTTCATTAAAATATAGGGACAATGCCAGTCCCTATCTGACTTTTGACAAAACCAGATGAGGTGTGTGAGGTGTTTAAGACACAGACCCGGAACACACAGTGAACTCATAATGTCTGCTATTACTTTCATAGCTGTATTATCCTCAGTCCTCAGGAGGCCAAGTTGGTTTGGACATTTGAGTTCCAGCCTAGTCAAGTCCAGCTTCAATCTGCCATTTGAGAAAGTAATTGCAGACATTTTCCACAAAAATTTTACTATGAAGGTACTGCTGTTTTGGCTGATGTTCTTCAGGAATTTCCAAAGAGCAACAAAACATCCCCCTTCTAGAAGTGCCTTTGTCAAGAGAGAATACTGTGAAGCTCACTGAGATGGAGGGGTGCCCTCATGCCCCACCACACTGACCCTATAGGAAGAGATGGACTTCACCTCACAGGGACTTGACCTTGCTCTACCTTACTATCCCAGCTGGAGGAAGAAGGGTTCTCCTTGTCACCACAACGCACCACCACTTCTGCCTCAGAAGAGCTCCGCCAATGAGAAGCCACCATACTTCTACCTCCTGGGCTACTCCAATGGACTCCAGTTTATAAGAGCCTTCCCAGCTTTCCCTTTTCTCCTGATAGAAGCATACTGTAGAAGCCACTTTTAGGTAAAAAAAAGTTTGAGCGATGGAATGTTGAAAGCACCCACAGCAACCCCCATCCAAGACCCACCCCAAAATATCCACAGTCCCTAACTTATCAATGGGCTACTTACCAAAAACAAAAATGCCATATGTGGCCACACTTCCTCACCTTTCCCCTTTAAAAACAACCTCCATTCACTGTCTCCTTGAAGACAGTCTGCTTTGCATCCGGCCCTCTGCTCTCTTGCAGTATGTCCAATAAGCTTCTTGTTTATTGACTTCTTCCTTCTGCCTCAGGTGAATTCTTTCCCAGCCTGTGTGGAGGCTCCATCCAATGGTTGCCCCACATTTGAGGGCCCCCGCCCAATTGGGACAGACACTGCATTCAGACACCACCTCTAGTGGCCCTGCAGGGAGGAAACCCCACACAAGAATCCCAGTCCGTGACTCTTCCCAGATTCTCCAGGAACTTATGGGGACTTCCCCTTGGTGGACCCACTCTAGTAGTCCTCAGGGAACTGACAACCTCTGCTGAGGTGACTCCTTGCTGAGGGTCTCCAGCCCCAGGGGGAACCAGCCTGAGATCCATGCCCAGAAGGATGAGGGATTTCCCTTTCTGCCCTTTCAGGAGGCCCTTCCCTCCCTCTCCTTCCTCTTTGTGGCCCTTCGGCAATCTAACCCTTGTACTTCCCAGAAAGTTGAAGGTCTCTGGCTGGGGCGGCTCCCCCACATGGTCTGAAGGTCTGAGGGCGACCAGGTCAGACTGCCTGCATCTGGGAGGACAAATGATCCCTTCCCTCTGCTTTCTCACCCCACCCCGGGAGGTGTGTTCCAGCTTCCTGCGCAATTGGCCGCTGGCCCAGGGCGAATCCGCTCACGTTACAGGCTCGGCTGGGACCCTTTCCTGACGCCGGCGTCTCTCCGCCACCTAGCTTCTTTCAGCCTCTGCTTCTTTTCCTTTCTTCCTGCACGTCCCGCCGCCATCTTGATCTGCAGGCGAAGCCATTTCTGCTCCTGTGAGAGGTGAGTCCTCCCGCTCCTTTTCCCCAACTGGTCAAACTGGTGTGCGGCTCTCCCTGTTGCCAGGGGACGTCCCCACAGAAAGTGCCCGGCCAGTTGCTATGAGCCATGCCATGGTGGGATGCCCACAGAACAACCTGCTGCCTCCTATGGGTCCTGTCCTTTTTCAGGTCAGCAGGTCACCCTGAGTGAAATGCCAGTCCCCAGCCAGAGCTCCATTCCCTTTGGCCATACACCTCTTGGGACTCAGCAGCTGGTCTTTCCCTGTGGGAACCTGTCTCCTCCTTTGGGGTCACCCTTAGGCTGTGTTCTTAAAAGCTGGAACAATCTGACCCGCCCCCTCCCCCAGGCCTGAGGAAAAACCTACCTTTTTATGTTTCCTGGCCTCAGTACAAACTCCCAGATGAAGACATATGGCTCTTCCATGGAACTCTCTCTTAAGATACTATTTTCCAGCTTGACCACCTTTGCTGGAACTCCTCCCAATGATCATAGGGCTCTTGCTCAGTGTCCTGGCCCTAAAACAGGACCCTGACCCCCAAGAGTCTCTTGCAGAATGTCTCTGTCCACTAACCAGGCTAACCATCCACCTCCAGAGATACTGGTCACTGACTGTCTCCTTGTTCCACCTTATGTCTTTTTGAGTAATTAAGAATGTTGATTTGGGGGGCGCCTGGGTGGCTCAGTTGGTTAAGCGACTGCCTTTGGCTCAGGTCATGATCCCGGAGACCTGGGATCGAGTCCCACATCAGGCTCTCTGCTTGGCAGGAAGCCTGCTTCTCCCTCTCTCACTCCCCCTGCTTGTGTTCCCTCTATGGCTGTGTTTCTCTCTGTCAAATAAATAAAACCTTTTAAAAAAATAAAAAAGAATGTTGATTTGGTATGTTATGTTCTGATATAAGGTCATCCACTCCATGTTTGATTATTAAAGTGTTCTGTGTTATGTGTCACAGAAAATCACAGAAATGTGAATTTCCTTACCAGCTATATCTTAATGAATTCTCAGATTATTAACAATGCCCATTTGTGAATGTTCTGAGAGGAACAGGGAAGGGGCAATGAGGGTATGATTAGAAAGACTGAACTGAAAAAGTTCCTTACCCAACTCAGACCAAGAAGTTGTTTTATGGTAACATGAAATTCTTCCTGCGAAATCTCACCCCATGAAGTCTCAAAGGGATGATGATGTCAAAGACGAAAATTTTAAAAGCTATAATTTCTTTGAGCATCTGTGTGTTTTCAAAAGCAGTGTGTCTCATTCCTGTAGTTGAAACTGTGACACAGTTGACTGATTAACAATGATGACATGGAAAAGTCAAAGAGCTGGAAAGGTCTTACTGTTCAAGGGAAGAGCTTTAATTTTACAGATGTCTCATTTAGTCCTAACATGACTTGGAAGAAACTGAGGCACAGAGAGGTTAACAACTTGCTCAAGGGGGGAGGATGGGAATGGTGGAGCCCTCTGACCTATGGCCTCTCTCATTATACTGAGCTGCTTCCAGACAAGCTCACTAGTCCCACTGTTGAAATGATCGTATTTGCAGATTTTAATAAGACTTTCCTCTGATTTCTTCAGACTACTCACTCTGTGTGCAGCAAGCAAGGGCTGTCACCATGGGTCCAGGCAAATTCCATAATGGGGAAAGGTTGCCTACCGCTTTGACTGAGGAGATTTCCAGTAACATGGGTACAGACCTCAAGGGATTTCCCTTCTTTCATTTATATCCCCACTTGTCCCCCCAAATTGGAAGGATCTAGATTAGGACTGGAATCTCAAAATTGTTCTTTTCATTTATTCAGTAATTTTTCTATTGAAGTTAGCAATCTTCCTGATGAAAAGATACTTTTCTCTTTGACCTGACTTATTCCTACTCATCTTTCTGACCATTAACATTACCTCCTCCAGGAGATATTTTTATGGACCATCCCAGAATGTTCTGTTTGTTTCTTCCATGGAACTTGACACATGGTATTGAACATCTTGGTTTAATCATATGTGTTTCTTTCAACCAAACCCTGACCACATTGAAGGTTGCATAAGCTTATTTTCCCAAGTGCCTAGCAACATTCATGACACAAAGAATGTGTTCAGAAACAAATTTCATGATTAAAAGTATCCTCTATCACTGCTGTGAGCTAGCCACTGTGAAATATGCATGTTCTACCATGTCTGTGCTCTGCTGGTTCAGAGGCAGGAAGAGGAGAACATGAGTGATCACAAGGAGCATGAGCAGTAGGTACAAAGATGTGGGGAGTAGGGGGTAATCCAACCTTACTTTGGAATGTCAGGGAATTTTTCACACAAGGTGCAGTTTTGTTTTGTTTGAGTTCGGAAAGATGAATAGGATTATATCAGCTGACTAAAGGGAGAAAAAAATTCCTTTTCAGAAATCATTAAAACGACATATTTCTGCCCCCTCCCCACCAATATTCAGGGATCTGAGGGGGAAAAAAGTCTAGAAAAAGTGGCTAGAAAACAGCAAGTCTAGGATGGGATGGTGAAAAGTGACAATAGACTGGGCTGGTACAGAAAACTTTTTTTTCTTTACTTTAAATTTATTTTATTTTTCCGTGTTCCAAGATTCATTGCCCATGCCTCACACCCAGTGCTCCATGCAATAGGTGCCCTCAGTACCCACCCATCCCCCCACCGCTCCCCTCAAGACCCTCAGTTTGTTTCTGAGTCCAAAGTCTCTAATGTTTCGTTTCTCTCCCAGAATTACCCTACTTCCCATTTCCTTCTCCTACTGTCCTCTATATTACCCCTTATGCACCACAAGTAAGTGAAACCATGTGATACTTGACTTTCTCTACTTGGCTTATTTCACTCAGCGTAATTTCTTCCAATCTAGTCCATGTTGCTACAAAAGTTGGATATTCATCCTTTCTGATGGAGGTGTAGTATTCCATTGTATATACGTACCACATCTTTTTATCTATTCATCTGTTGAAGGGCACCTTGGCTCTTTCACAGTTTGGCAATTGTGGCCATTGCTGCAATGAACATTGGGGTACATATGGCCCTTCTTTTCACTACATCTGTATCTTTGGGGTAAATACCCAGTAGTGCAATTGCAGGGTCATAGGGTAGCTCTATTTTTAATTTTTTAAGGAATCGCCACACTGTTTTCCAAGAGGCTGCACCAACTTGCATTCCCACCAACAGTGTAAGAGGGTTCCCCTTTCTCCACAGCCTCTCCAACACTTGTTGTTTCCTGTCTTGTTAATTTTGGCCATTCTGACTGGTGTAAGGTGGTATCTCAGTGTGGTTTTGATTTGAATCTCCCTGATAGCTAGTGATGATGAACATTTTTTCATGTGTCTGTTAGCCATTTGTATATCTTCTATGGAGGTACAGAAGACTTTTCACACCATAGCTAACATTTGGGCTTGCCCACAGACAATGGAAAACTAGAAATACCCTCCAGCAATTAAATTTATAGACAAAACAAAGTATCCACTTTCATTCCTGTTATTTAATGTTGCCCTCAAGTTTTGAGTAGTACAGGGATTCACAAAACAAAAAGGAACATATAAATGGAAAAGGAAGACACAAGAAATAAAAATATATCATTTTATACCAGAAGTACTCCAAAAAATCAACTGAAACAGTATTAATTGCAAAGTAAAACACAGGGAAAAGGAAGAAAAAAATAAGACAAAAACAGAGAGGGAGTCAAACCATAAAAGACTCTAAATCATAGGAAACAAACTGAGGGTTGCTGGAGGGGAGGTGAGTGGGACGATGGGGTAACTGGGTGGTGGGCATTAAGGAAGGCACTTAATGTAATGAGCACTGGGTGTTATATGCAACTGATGAATCACTAAATTCTGTCCCTGAAATGAATAATGCACTATATATTAAAAATTGAATTTAAATAATTTTTTAAATAAGATATCTCCTAGATATGAGATAAATATACAAAAATATGAATTTTTATAATAATAACCAAGTAGATAAAATAACAAAATATTCCATTCAGATAGTAACAATTGTTATATAATTCCAGGTAACTTTTTTTTCTCATTATCATCAGATAGTTTAATTATTGTTCAAATTTTCATCATTGTTTCATTAATGGTTCCCATTTCCACCCCTTAGTGTGTTTGACTCATGATCTAAATTAAGATCTACATACTGCTTGCTACATCTTATAAATTTCTTTTTTTATTGTTACTTAAATTTTTTTCCAGTGTTCCAAGATTCATTTCCCTATTCCCCACACCCAGTGCTCCATGCAATAGGTGCCCCCAGTACCCACCACCAGGCTCTCGCATCCCCCCACCCCCCTCCCTCCAAGTCCCTCAGTTTGTTTCTGTGTCCAAAGTCTCTCTTGTTTCATTTCTCTCCCTGGATCACCCTACTTCCCATTTGCTTTCCTTCTCCTACTGTCCTCTAGGTTATCCCTCATGCACCACAAGTACGTGAAACCATGTGATACTTCACTTTCTCTACTTGGCTTATTTCACTCAGCATAATGTCTTCCAGTCCAGTCCATATTGCTACAAAAGTTGGATATTCATCCTTTCTGATGGAGGCGTAGTGTTCCATTGTATATATGTACCACATATTCTTTATCCATTCATCTGTTGAAGGGCACCTTGGCTCTTTCACAGTTTGGCGATTGTGGCCATTGCTGCAATGAACATTGGGGTACATATGGCCCTTCTTTTCACTACATCTGTATCTTT
>PITA01030379.1:0-16599 GCA_004023965.1 Spilogale gracilis | reverse complement strand
GTAACATTCTCTATCTTATCCTAAGGAGACTACTTCCCTAGGTGATAAGTAGCAGGAATATCATAAAAACAAACAAACAAACAAAAAACCCAGCTAAATGAGAGAGAAAGGAAGCATAGTCTTATGGAAAAAAATAGGTGAAAATAGCAACAATTTTTTGTCCTTGGAAGACAGAGGGTTATAAGGTAAGATGGACTTAAATGATAATTATAAGATAATCGGGCATTCTCAACAGTAGTACTTCTATAAAGCAGTGGTCCTCCCTTGCCTGAGGAAGACAGAAGTGGCCATGACATTTGGTGTATTACTTAGGCATAAATACTGAATTCCAGACCAGTATTTGATTTGTGTGTTGAGGGGAGGGGGGGATTGTTCACTTAAGAAAAACCTCATTTGTATAATGGGCACTCTCGTAAAACCTCATGGGGATGTTGCAATGATGGGAAGTGAATAGAGGAAAATCATCTGGCACAGACTCAGTATATAGGACCCTTGTACTGACATTTCCTATTTGTGTGCGTGCGCGCTCGCGTGTGTGTGTGTGTTTCCTGCCATGAACAATAGCACCTTGTACATTTCACTCCTGACAAGGAAACAGTGGGGTGGGATAAGTTGAAGAAAGACAAGAGAAAGAAAGAATACCCCTAGCACATTAACTGCAAATTTCTGGGGAAAGATTATGAGCTGGGAACTTTTATCACATAGAAAAAGAATGAAGGACTTATCAGTGATATCAGTATTCATTTGAAATGGACACACTGGGGGAATGGGGTAACTGGGTGATGGGCATTAAGGAGGAAACCTGATGTAGTGAGCCTGGGTGTTGCATGCAACTGATGCATCACTGAACTCTACTTCTGAAACTAATAATATACTGTATGTTAATTAAATGAGTTTAAATAAAATTAAATTAAAAATTAAAAAAGAGGGTGCCTGGGTGGCTCAGAGGGTTAAGCCTCTGCCTTCAGCTCAGGTCATGATCTCAGGGTCCTGGGATCGAGTCCCACATCGGGCTCTCTGCTCAGCGAGGAGCCTGCTTCCCCCTCTTTCTCTGCCTGCCTCTCTGCCTATCTGTGATCTCTCTGTGTCAAATAAATAAATAAAATCTTTTAAAAAAATAAAATATAGGGACGCCTGGGTGGCTCAGTTGGTTGAGTGACTGCCTTTGGCTCAGGTCATGATCCCGGAGACCAAGGATCAAGTCCCACATTGGGCTCCCTGCTCGGCAGGAAGCCTGCTTCTCCCTCTCTCACTCCCCCTGCTTGTGTTCCCTTTCTGGCTGTGTTTCTCTCTGTCAAATAAATAAATAAATAAATAAAATCTTTAAAAATAAATAAATAAAATAAAATATAAAAAAAGAAAAATTAAAAAAGAAAAAGATGAAATGGACATATGATGAGGGTGTTTGTGTGGTTCAGTCAATTAAATATCTGACTTTGGCTTAGGTCATGATCTCAGGATCTTAGGATCAAGCCCTTTGTGGGAGCCCCAAATTCAGTGGGGAATCTGCTTGTCTCTCTCCCTCTGCCCTTCCACGTACTCATGATCCTCCCACCCCCAAATATGTAAATAAAAATATTTTTTTAAAAATGAGCATATGATGAAAATTATAGCAATTATGGTCACTTAGGTGCTTGACGGGGAGCCGGCTTCTCCCTCTGCCCTTGCCCTCTGCTTGTGCACATGTGTGTGCTCTCTCTCATGAATAAAGGCTTTAAAATGTATAGCCATTAAAATAAATTACCTAATAAAATGTATTAGATGTACAAATTAGTATAAATAATGAAAACCCATAAGGGAAATATTTTTGAATAACATATATCATTAAAAATTTTTAAATATATTTTGAACCATTATAAGGAATAATCCACAATAAAAATGAACCTAACAGGTTTTTATTTTTATTATGGATTATTCAAGAAAAAAAACCCATAGAGATAAATGAAGGATGCTACCCACCAATCAAAAGTATAAAATTCACATGTCACCATCTTCATTCTAAGTGGGTTTTATTTATTTAAGTAATCTCTACACCCCAGGTGGGGCTCAAACTCAAGACCCTGAGATCAAGAGTTGCACACTGCACCTACTGTGCCAGCCAGGGTCCCTCATTCTAAGTATTTTAATTGCAATAAATAATTCAGGTATGTATTTGAACAATCTTGATTCTTTTCTCTCCCCAGGGGAATCATTACATGAACTTCATACACATTATTCCCCAGCAATTTTTACTGTAATTAGTATTATTGTTAATAAAATAACATAAACAACTATATTATTTTCTTTTTTAAAAAAGATTTTATTTATTTATTTGACAGAGAAAGCACAAGGGGGAACAAGCAGACAAAGAGAGGAGCAGGCTCCCCACCAAGCAGGGAGCCTGACATGGGGCTCGATCCCAGGACCCTGGGATCATGACCAGAGCCTAAGGTAGATGCTTAACAGACTGAGCCACCCAGATGCCCCACAACTACATATTTTCCATTTTGAAAGCCTTAGATAAACGGAACCATATAGGACATGTCATTTACATTTGGAATTCTTATGTGATTTATCTTTTCTTTATTATTAATATATTTAATTTCACTTTATTTTAATTACCAAAGAACAGTCCACTGTATTATTTCATGATTTATTTCTCCATTCCCTAACTGATAGGTATTATAGTTAATGCCTTTTATCCTATGGACGTTTATGAAGATATGTGCATATAAAACCATGTGCAGGGGAGACCATCACATTCCAGATGATGTCTCAGGAAGGGAAGAACAAGAGTTGAGGATACTAAAGAGGTGCTTTCTGTATGCATTTTTTAAAGTGGGCTTCATGCCCAGAGTGGAGCCCAACATGGGATTCGAACTCACAGCTGTGAGATCAAGACCTGAGGTCAAGAGTCAATGCTCAACTGACCGAGCCACCCAGGTGCCCCTATTCTGTTATTTTACAAAAAAAGACCTGAACTTTGTATAGCAGAAGTCAACATTTCTTGATTCAGGAGTGAGTTGAAGGATGTCTTTTAATTTATTATACGATCTCTGTTGTTCTTATATAAGATCATTGTTAATTTTATAGAAAAACGGGTGTATTAAGAAGGAAGCCAGCTAGATCTCTCTATGTCTCCACTTTCTCCTCACCATCCTCAGACAATTATATGAACCAGGAATGCAAATAAAAGGAAAAGCTAACCAAAACCCCTCCCCATGGCTACCACAAAAATTCAATTAAATACCAGAAAGTTTTACAGCAGTCATCTTGTTTGGAAGGGGCCAATTTCTGTGCAGGAGAATAACGGTTCTGCTGTTTTTTAGAGAGATCAGGAGACCAGCAGACTGAGACTTGGGTGAGTATCAGTTTTATCAGTACAAACATACATGAGAACTTGTCAACAGGAAGGCAGGCTAGAATATCATTTCATGCATTCCCACTCCTCATTGCTTTCCCTGGATGAATCTTCAGTAAAATAATTGCCCTCCTTACAGAAGCCTTAACTAAGGGACTCTCAGTTACCTGGCTGGCATCAGTGTGGAAGGATGCTTGACATATCGCCTGGATCCTGAAGACAGAGTCTGCCTTCAGGAAAGGCAGGAACACTAAATGAGGCAATAGGCTTGTGATCAAGAAAAAGCATTACTGGAGGGAGCCTCCGGTGTGCTGCTTCTTGACTAGGCAAGGGATGTTGGATGCGGTTGTCACAGGCTGACTCCAGTGTCTCTCTATATCCCTGGGGAATCAATATCCAAAGCTCCTCATTAGACAGATATTTTTAGTATCATTCTTATCCCCAGGCCATGCAAATCCTTAAAGACCAACACAATACATGAGAGGAATTTGTGATATCTAATCCCTTAGCTTGTGTGGCCAGGTGTACACCTTGTGATTCTCTCCACCTGCTCATCATTACTCCCATTTCATGTACCTTGACATGCAGACACACCATCCCTCTCTAACTGGACTCCAGTCTTTGGGTTTTAGATAGAGGCAAAGGCATTTTGATCGAATTAGTAATATAGGAAACCAGATTCTAACTTTAAGTATGAAAACACAGCTTATATATGTGGGTATAAAATATATATTTATGAATATAGTTAAGCTATGTAAAAATGCAAACAATCAGTAATGGTTTCTTCTAAAAGTCATTGAATGTTTCCTTAATGTTCATTTTCATTCTGAATAGTTCAAACTGCAGATTTTAACTATAATCTGTAAACTCATCTGTGATCAATATAGACAAGACTTTAGAATTTCATAAACACAATTTCTAATTTCATCACAATGGGTTTAGTGTACATTTTTCTTCACATTACTGGGTCATGGGTTGAAGTTATGACACTTCTTTTTTCTTAATCATTGTGCTACTCTTTAAATGTTATTTAAATTCCCGTTAGTTAACATACAATGTAATGTTTGTTTCAGATGTACAACATAGTGATTCAACTCTTCCATTCAACACCCAATGCTCATCACAAGTGCCCTCCTTAATCCCCATCGCCTATTTCATCCATCCCCTCACCCACCTCCACTGTGGTAGCCATCAGTTTGTTTTCTATAGTTCAGTCTGTTTCATGGTTTCCTTCTCTTTTTTCCACTTGCTCATTTGTTTTTCTTAAATTCTGCATATGAGTGAAATTATATATTTGTCTTTCTGTGACTGGCTTATTCCACTTAGCATGACACTCTCTAGTTCCATCTCTGTCATTGCAAATGGTAAGATTTCTTTCTTTTTTTTTTAGTAGAGTTTGTTACTGCCAGGGACCAGCCTCAGCAGAGATGTGGGTCCCGAACCACGGGATGTCTGGTGGGTGAAATAATGACATGGACACGGAAATCTGATGCAAACTGACAGACCCGAGGTCAGTCAGGAGAGACCTATAAAGCAGGCTCAGGCTCATGCTCTGGCTTTTTAGCATTGGCTCTCTAGCTCTAGCTCTCTATCTCTGGCTTTGGTCCTCTACCTTTGCTTCTGTCTCTCTTGCTCTCTGTCTGCTTCTCTCTTTGCTGCTTCCTTTGCTTCTCTGTTTCTCTTTCTCTCTTTGCTTCTCTGTTTCTGTCCTCGCTTTCCTTTTTGTTTCATTTTGTCTTTTTTTTTTTTTTTGCAGGCTCTCTTGCTCTCTCCTCGCATTGTTTTTATCTCTCTTTGCTGGCTCTCTTTGCTTTCTCCTCGCAGGCTCTCTGCCTTTTCCTCTACCTCTGGCTCTGCCTTTGTCTCTCTTGACTGTCAAGGGCCCAGTCTTTTATTATTCAAAAGTGAGGAGGTTGGGGGATATAGTTAGGTTAAAGTTAAACAAAGGGATTCATAGCAGGCAGAGTCAAGCCTTTCTAAGAAACCAGCCTTTACCATTAAAAGGGACGTTTGTGAATAGACTCAGTTTGATAGTTGGGCAGGAAGTAAAGATGGTGATGATGACCGTGACATAAGCATAACTCCAGATTCTTGGTGGGGAAAGCCTGGAGGGACTTTCATTCACATTCACAGATCCCTCCACCAAAGTTTCCAGTGGCTTGGGCCTGGCAGGAGGGGAAGATAACGCACTGACCCCTACAAGTGTTATAAGAAATTTCAATACCATTAGCAAAGCAATTGTATGATGGTTTATCCATACAGTAGAATGAGATTTCAGCCCTCATTTAGTAGGTGAAGATGTGCTCAATGTTAATAATTACAAACTTTTCATCATTAGTGAATGTAATGTGTCTAAAAGAAAGTAAAGGAAGTATAGATTTCTATAGACTTTATGCAAAGATTATATTTTAAACACATTGCATGATCAAATTTTATTGAATTGCTATTTGTCAGGAAGGATTTGACAAATGCACTGATTTATTTTCTCTTTTACCCGTGTACTTCTGCCATTCAAATCCTTCCCCAAATCCATAGCAGAATATGTTGTGAATGCTGCTAACATCACAACCTACAGAGTTTCATGGCTTTCAGGCAATCACCTCTTTTCTCAATGACATTGGCCAAAAATGAAAGTTCTTCCCAAAGTGTTATGTAGATTCCCACAGCAGATGTTTAAGTTATGAGTCATGCCGTTTCAAGTGTCAGAAGTGCTTATGGCCAATCCATTATTTTTCTAAAATTGAGATCGGGGTGCCTGGGTGGCTCAGTCAGTTAAGTGTCTGACTTCGGCTCCAGGTCATGATCTCGGGGTCTGGGATCGAGCTCCATGTTGGGCTCTGCGCTTCTTGGGAGTCTGTTTCTTCCTCTCCTTCTGCCCCCCAACCCCCACTTGTGCTCTCTTGCTCTCTCAAATAAATAAATAAAATCTTTTAAAAAATTGAGTAGAATTTACTTAATGTAAAATTAAACATTAATTATTTTTTAATTGAAGTTGGGACACCGTGTTATATTGGTTTCAGGTGTACAACATAGGGATTTGACAAATCTGTGTAGGTACCGTCTGTCACCGTGCAATGCTATATTAGTATCATTCTCTGTGAGGTACCTTTCATCCCCATAACTTATTCATTTCAACACTGGAAGCCTGTACCTTCCACTCCCCTTCACCCATTTTGCCCATCTCCTCACTCCCTTCTGGCAACCATCAGTTAGTTCTCTGTATTTATAGGTCTGTTTTGCTTGTTTATTCATGGGTTTTTTTAGATGCCTCACAAAATTGAAATCAAAAAAAACATTAGCCATTTTTAAGTGTTAGATTCAGTGGCATTAATTACATTCATGATGTTTCGCAACTGTCACCAAGATTTGTTCTCAAATCTTTTCCCATCACTCCAATGAGAAACTCTGTGACCATCCATTGAGCACTTACAATATCCTCTCCCTCCAGTCCCTGGCAATCTCTCATCTCCTTTCTGTGTCTGTGGATCACACAATATATGTTCCTTTCTGTCGGGCTTATTTCACCTAGCGTAATGTTTTCAGGGTTCATCTAAGTTGTAGCAGATATCAGAACTCAATTCCTTTTAATGAGTAATATTCCATTATATGTACATACACCACTGGGCTGTCTTGTGTGATAAAGGATGCCTAGTACCATCCTGGCTTCTACTTGGCAGAGGCCAAGTGCACTCCCCTCAGTTGTGATGACCAAACCTGTTCCAAAAACATTGCCAAATATCTGCTGGAGGACACAGTCATCCTGATTGAAAACCACTACCTTGGGCATCTGGGTGGCTCAGTGGGTTAAAGCCTCTGCCTTCAGCTCAGGTCATGATCTCAGGGTCCTGGAATCGAGGCCCATGTTGGGCTCTTTGCTCGGCAGGGAGCCTGCTTCCTCCTCTCTCTCTCTCTCTCTCTCTCTCTCTCTACCTGCCTCTCTGCCTGCTTGTGATCTCTCTCTGTGTCAAATAAATAAAATTTTTAAAAAAAGGAAAAACCACTATCTTACCTCTTTTCTGCCTCAGTCCGCTAGGGAAATACACATTCAGGAATGACATTCATATTTAAATAAGGGAAACATCATTACTAAGGCCTAGCTGACTATTTCAAGATGGCACAGAGAAGACAAACTCCGTGTGTGTGTGCATGCAGTTCTCCACAGTCTGACTCAATTGTGTGTCTAATGGAATATCATTTTCTTCTAAGGAAAAGAAAATTATATATATATAAATATTATATATCTTAAAATTATATATGATAAAATGTATGATTTAATTATATATTTTATATTGAAAGGCCCAAATTCCGAGATTCCCCCCAAAGACGACCACCAGAGTCCAGAGTCAAAGCCAAACAGCAGGGGTCGTTCGAAGCCGGACCTCCACGCACTTGTTATCAGTGACTCTAAGAGGCCCCATACAGTAGATTTTACAGCTTTTTATAGACAGGCACAAACAAGTTCGGGACTTTTCGCAGTATTTGGACTCTCATTAGCTGACATTTAAATTTGAACACATTTGAACACCCAGCATGACCTGATTGGTTCCCACACTTATTAACCAAAACCACAGAGGGGCGCTCCCTCTTGCAACACCCAGCATGAAAGGGGGAAGGGTGAGTCTTTCATTCCCCCTTTCTCTTGTGCCTGAGGAGCCAATCTTGGATCTTACGGGTTGGTTTCCCGAGTGATTGGCTGGTATTGGGTTCTGAGGACCATTAGCTGAACAGTATTGACCCTGTCTTTAATGAAAGCTAGCATTTTATTTATGAGGCATGGCCCTACTGTGAGAAGGAGCAACAAGCCGAGTATTGGTCCTAGCAGGGGAAGCGGATAGGGCAGGAAGCCGTTAAGCCCGACCCATAACGGGTTGTCGGCTATTTTTTTTTTCTATGGCGTGCTAGGTCTTCTTGAAGCTGCTTGATTTTATTTTTTACTATTCCTGACTTGTTAGCATAGAAGCAGCATTTTTCTTGGAGTGCCAGGCAGATGCCGCCTTGCTCAGCGGTTAATAACTCTAATTCTCTTCTATTTTGCAACACAACCTCAGCTAGGGAATCGATTTGGTCCTGTAAATCTTGGATGGTGCCGATAGGCTTGTACATCCTCTATCAATTGCTGAGACAGCTTGTGATACGAATGGACAGATACCCCCAGGCCAGCTGCCCCCGCTGTTATGGCACCAGTTATTCCCAGTCCCGCCAGTAGGGGGATGATCGCCACCGCATGCTTGGCTCTAACAGGCAGGAAGTCTAGGCTAGGAATGGGCATTAGTGAATTTCCTGGGACTAAATCTATATCCGGGAGGAGGGTTGCTTGGACGCAGACTCCTGTCCAATTTGGGGGTAAGTAAGCGTAAGCCAGATTGTTTCCACAGATAAAAACAGTGGAGTTGGAACCACAGAGGGAGGAGTTGACCGAGACATAGGAAGAGCAATCGGCAAAGGAGACCATCCCCAGGTCGACACCAGTATTTGCGTCTGTGGAATTTTTAACTATACAGGAGCTTATGAATACAATAGGGGATTGCACAGGGAAGGGGTCGATGGGGTGCACAGGATGACAGCTGCCTATGTTGCTGAGGCTTACATTGACAGGGAGAGCTAAGGGCCAGGCCACTGGGGGAGACACAACCAACAATCCTGGGCTAGAGTGGGGGTAGAAGCATTTAGGAGTGCAAAGGTTGTTTGGATTACGTGCATGATTTGGGGGTCCAGGTCTGGATGATTGTCGTTAGGTAGGGCCAATGGGTGATAATTAAGCTGGGGGTACATCTTTTGGGCTATATTGTTAAGTGTTTGTTGGACCTCGATCTGGCAGACAGTGTCTTGGGGACCACCTCCTGTTGCTCTCTCTCCGCAACACTGGTACGGGGGAGGGATAACTGGACCAGCCTGTTACCCTCCGGGGGCTGAGCGAGATGGTAAGTGTTGACGGCCCGGCCACCCCCCTGAAATCGGGAAAGAAACCACACCAAGCCGGGAGTTGAGTCAGCCGTGAAGGCGCAGCAATCTCACCTTTCTTGTATCAGAGACACAGTTATATAGGGAGGGAAGGAGGGAGGAAAGCGGGGGCCAATAGGAACTCATTACGTGGCTATCACTAAGGCCTTAGGCAGATTTCAGGCCGGACTGCTGGGCGGGGCTAAGTCCGCCAGTCCGCGCGCGGGCTAGCGGAGCGCGGGAAGATTGAGCTAGGTCACGCACGCGGAAGTATTCCGGAGAAGCCCAAGAGGCCACCCCAGCCGACTTCCACTAATGGCCGCAAACTAGCGGGCGCCAGGAGGTCCCAACAACCTCCGTCTGAAGTGTGTATTGGGGCCCTCGTGTTCCAGCATACCGGGGACCCCTGGGTGCCTGACATCCTGCCTGAAGAAACCCATCCTTGACTGTTTGGTTCCGGCTGCGCTGCAACACTGCTGTGAGGTAAGTTCTGTTATCCGACTCCTTGCACTGTTGGTATTCAGTGTAGCACGCACTGTGCACGGAGGCGTAGACAGTGGTACAGGGGCAGCGGGCGGTCGGGGCAAGAGGTTTAGGCTTTGGGGACGCATTGCCAGGACTGTTTGAAACCGCCCCCCACGTGCGATTTATATACTAAGTAAGCGGTCTGGGTACCGCAATCAGTAAATTGGGTGTAGCTCTGTATACCTAGCCTAACA
This sequence comes from Spilogale gracilis, assembly GCA_004023965.1. Lineage (NCBI taxonomy): Eukaryota > Metazoa > Chordata > Mammalia > Carnivora > Mephitidae > Spilogale > Spilogale gracilis. Next base: position 6,600 of record PITA01030379.1, on the reverse strand, counting down.
GTGAGAGTTTCATCCTGTACTGGAAGAGGCTCAGTGCTTGGGATAGTTTTTCTTGTTCCTCCTTTGCATTCACGTGGTTTACCATATAGCACAAGAAGCAATGCCTCCTTATTTTGGGGGGTTGGGGGGGTTCGAGACCTCCACCTACAAGGGGAATCTGTACAGATATAAGGAACATGAGGAATGGAGTGAACATGGCTATGAGCATGGCTATGACTGTGACGGTGTTCTGTGGCGCAAGGTGATTTTTAGGGGATTGTCCTTACTCCTGTCGACTGTCCAGGTTGTCTCCGCTGCAGGAGGGCCGACTAGGTCTGAGATCAGGTTCACCAGCTTGGCGTGGATGTGGTGGATCCAGGTGGCGATCCCATCTACCTTAATGGCCGTAGGCGTTGTCAGGATAACCTGGAAGGGTCCTTTCCACCTTGGCTCCAGAGTCCCCTGGCGGTGGCGTTTCACGAGCACCCAATCTCCCAGCCAGTAACGGTGTGGCACTGCTGGAGGTCCAGCCTCGTAGAGCTCCCTCAACCTTGGCCAGACCTCTGCATGCACCCTTTGCAGGGCTTGCAGAGAAAATAAAAATTCAAAATTATCATCCTCCCCATTTTTAACCAATTCTTTTTCTTAAGTTAGGAATTATAGGCAGTGGTCTGCCATACATTATTTCATAGGGAGTAAGGCCCAATGTATAAGGGGGGTTTCGAACCCTAAACAGAGCGTAGGGGAGAAGAACTACCCAGTTTGCGCCAGTCTCCATGGTCAATTTAGTCAAGGTCTCCTTTAAGGTGCGATTCATCCTTTCTACCTGTCCTGAGCTTTGGGGCCTATATGCGCAATGCAATTTCCAATCTGCCCCAAGAACGGAGGCCAATCCCTGACTTACCTTTGAGACGAAGGCTGGTCTGTTATCTGACCCTATGACAACCGGGAAGCCATACCTGGGTAGGATTTCTTCTAATATCTTCTTGGCTACGATCTGCACCGTCTCACCCTTAGTGGGGAAGGCCTCAGTCCATCCTGAAAAGGTGTCTACAAAGACTAACAGGTATTTGTACCCATACTTTCCAGGCTTTACCTCAGTAAAATCAACCTCCCAATAGGTTCCCGGCCTGTCTCCTCTCTGCCTTGTCCCTGCATTCTGGGGATTGTTACTTGCATTGTTAAGCTGGCAGACTACGCAACTTTCCACAATCTGATCAATCATATCTGAAGCTTTTCTGATTCTCAGCCCTGTTTGTCTTACTAAATCCTGCATTCTTCTTGCACCTAAGTGGGTGCAGCGGTGAATCCATTCCAGTACCTGCCTGCCCAGTCTTTTGGGAAGCACGATGTTGCATTTGGAGTCTCTCCACCAGCCATCAAGGACCGGGTCATAGGGAGTTTCTTTATTGGAGATCTTCAGAGTATTTTGGTGCTGGAGGCAAGTCTCGAGGTCCTGGGTCAGGTAGCTGCAAAACTAGTGACCGCATCGGGGCCCGAGCTATTTTCTCAGCCGTCTGGTCAGCCACGTTGTTACCGCGAGAGACCAGGTCCATTGACTTCTGGTGTCCCAAGCAGTGAACAATTGCCAATTTCTTAGGTTCCCAAAGGGCGGCTAGCAAGGCTAATATTTCCTCCTTGTTTTTAATGTCCTTCCCCTCTGCTGTGAGGAGCCCTCTCTATATATATATTGCCCCATGCACATGAGCGGTGGTGAAAGCATAGCAGCTTTCTGTATACACGGTCAGCTTTCAATCTTTCCCCATCTTTAAAGCTTGGGTCAGGGCTATTAGTTCTGCTCTCTGGGCTGAAGTTCCTGGAGGCAGAGATTCTGCCCATACTATTTCAGTCTCTGACACCACAGCCGCCCCCGCGTATCTCTGACCTTGATGGATGAAACTGCTCCCATCAGTGAACCACACGATGTCTGCATCTGGCAACGGCCTGTCCCTCAAATCTTTTCTTACTCCATGCACTTGAGCCAAAATCTCAGTGCAGTTGTGGAATGGTGCGCCCAGGTCGGGGTCGGGCAGAAGTGAGGCGGGGTTGAGGGCAGTTGGGGGCATGAAAATAATTCTGAGAGGGTTAAGCAACAGTCCCTGGTAGTGGGTGAGTCTGGCATTGCTGAGCCAGTGGTCAGGCAGATGCTTGAGGATGCTCTTGATGGCATGTGGGGTAGTAACCCGTAGCTCCTGTCCCGTAGTTAGTTTATCAGCATCTTTTACCATCAAGGCAGTAGCTGCAATCATCCAGAGGCACGGAAGCCATCCGGCTGCCACTGAGTCCAGCTTCTTGGACAGATAAGCTACTGGCCGCTGCCATGGACCCAGGTGTTGGGTCAAGACCGCCTTGACTATGCCCCAACTCTCATCCACAAACAACTGGAAGGGCTTAGAGATGTCAGGGAGCCCCAGGGCGGGTGCTGACAATAGGGCAGTCTTAATTTGTTGGAAGGCATGTTTGGCCTCCTCCATCCAGTAAAAGGGGTGCTGGTCTTTGGTGGCCTGATACAAGGGCTTGGCTAGCTCCACAAAGCCTGGTATCCACAGCCTACAGAACCCAGCTGACCCTAGGAGCTCCCTTACTTGCCGTTGTGATTGTGGCCGGGGAATGCGGAGACTGCCTCCTTCTGAGCAGAAGTCAGCCACCTCTGTCCCCCTTTTAGTAGGTATCCCAAATAGGTTACCTCTGATTTGCATATCTGAGCCTTTTTTGCTGACGCCCGATAGCCTTGGTCTCCTAGGGCTCGCAGGAGGTCCTCATTTCCCTGGATACAGGCTTCGGGGGTCTGGGCAGCTATTAAAAGATCGTCAACATACTGCAATAGGGTTAGGTCAGAGTGCTGTTGTCTGTACTCACTCAGGTCTTCATGAAGGGCTTCGTCGAACAGAGTTGGGAGAGTTTTTGAATCCCTGTGGTAGTCTGGTCCACGTCAGTTGGCCATTTATGCCCCTTTCCGGATCAGTCCATTCGAATGCAAAGAGTTCCTGACTTTTGGGGGCTAAGGGCAAACTGAAGAAGGCATCTTTTAAGTCCAGAACTGTGTACCATTGTTTTCCTGGGTCCAGGGTACTTAGGAGGGTATAAGGGTTGGGTACAGTTGGGTGTAAGTCCATTACGCCCTTGTTAACTTCCCTCGAGTCCTACACTGGCCTACATTCGCCACTATGGGGCTTATGTACTGGCAGCAGTCGGTGTTCCATGCTGAGTGACAGGAGCGCAGGACCTCCTGGTCTAGGAGGTGCCGAATATGGGGCATGATTCCCATCTGTGCTTCCAAGGGCATGGGGTATTGTTGCACTCGGACAGGGGCAACTCCAGGTTTAGTTTCTATGTAAAGGGCTGGGCGGTGTTTAGCCAGTCCCATTCCTCCAGTTTCTGTCCATGCTTCCGGGAAGCGTTGGAGCCAAGAGCTTATGTCCTGGTCAGGAGGGGCAGGCTCCTGGTGGAGTCTATACTCATCATCTAAGGTCAGGGTCAAGATGGATATTGCTTTATTTTGGGAGTTAGTCACTTCGGGCCCATTTGGTAAGAAATGGATCTGGGCTCCCATTTTTGTTAATAGGTCCCTCCCTAGCAGGGGGCACGGACTTTCAGGAATGACTAAAAAGGAGTGGGTCACTTTTCCCGTCCCCAAGTCTACAGTCCTTTTTGTTGTCCAGGGATACTTTTTAACTCCTGTAGCCCCTTGCACCCACGAAGTGTGGGTGGACATTTTGCCTTTGGTCTCTGTCAATACTGAGTGTTGAGCCCCCGTGTCAACGAGGAACTGAACTGGAGTCCCCTCCACTTGTAGGGTTACCCTAGGTTCGGGGAGAGGATCCGAACCCCAACTCCCCTAGTCCTCTGAGTTTCGGGTGACCAGCACCTCAGAGGTAGACCTAGGGTGCCATCGTTGTGACTTTTTACCCTGTTTATTTGGGCAATCTTTGGCCCAATGGCTGAACTTCTTACAGTAGGCACATTGATCTTTGTGTTAAGTCCCGCCATGAGGGGCGTGGAGAGGATCCGCCTTCGCGCAAGGGGGTGGGGACTGTCCTGCTGTACTACTGCCACCAGGACTTTAGTCATCTTTTCCCTAGCCTTTAACTGCCTCTCTTACAGTGCCTCTGATTGTTAAAAAACCTTCTGGGCAATTCTTTTTTTTTTTTTTAAAGATTTTTTTATTTATTTGACAGAGAGAAACATAGCCAGAGAGGGAACACAACCAGGGGGAGTGAGGGAGGGAGAAGCAGGCTTCCCGCCGAGCAGGGAGCCCGATGTGGGACTTGATCCCTGGTCTCCGGGATCATGACCTGAGCCGAAAGCAGTCGCTTAACCAACTGAGCCACCTAGGCGCCCGAAAAACCTTCTGGGCAATTCTAAGTAGATCCTGGATCTGTTTCCCTTCTAAGTCTTCCAATTTCTGTAACTTTTTCTTAATGTCTGAGGCTGCCTGGTTCACAAAGGACATGACCACTGCTGCCTGATTCTCAGGGGCTTCGGGGTCCATGGGGGTGAACTGCCTAAAGGCTTCCATTAATCTTTCCAGATACCCTGCTGGACTCTCTGTTTTTCCCTGTAATACAGTGTATACCTTGGCCAAATTAGTGGGCTTGCGAGCAGCAGCCCAGAGACCCGCCATTAGAGTCTGGCAATAAACCTGTAGCCTTCCCCTACCTTCTGCCGTATTGTAGTCCCAGCCATCCTGTGGGGGTCTGGTAAGAGGAAAAGCAGCGTTAATCAGGTCAGGGTTAGCAGTGGGCTGGCCATTGTCTCCTGGGACCAGCTTTCTGGCTTCCACCTGGATTCTCTCCCGTTCCTCCATGGTGAACAGGATCCGGAGGAGTTGCTGACAGTCATCCCAGGTGGGCTGATGGGTAAACATTACACTGTCCAAAAGGGCAATAAAGTCTCGGGGGTTATCAGAGAAGCGGGCATTTTGAGCTTTCCAGTTATACAGATCACTAGTGGAAAAAGGCCAATACTGGAGTCTAGGGTTACCAGTATCATCAGGGGGCCCTATCTCCCTCAGGGGCAGCATGATGGTTGGAATCGGGGAGGCAAGGGCTCGCCTCCCGTTGAGTGTGCCCCCTCGTCCTGCCCGCTGATCCTCCATGGCGAGTTTCGTTGTCGGTGGCACCAGGGGCGGCTGCCGCTTCCCGCTCTTCCTGTACTGCAGGAAGGGGTGCCGCAGGTGCCTGGGGATTAAGAGGTGGCTGGAGGTAGGGTGGAGGGTCTAGGGACAGAAGATCCTGACTATCCGATAACACGGGCACAGATGGCAGCTTTGACTTTGAGGGGTTGGCGGCCTGCGGGGTCAGTATCTTACAGGTTGCCGAAGATAAGAAAGGGGCCAACTAAGGGGGTGGATTTTCGACAAGGTCTTGCCACACCAAGATATAGGGGATCTGATCCGGGTGTCCTTCCCAGCCCTGGAGGTAAATTTTGGATTTTACCTTAGCAATAATGGGGAGACAGAACATGCCCTCCGGAGGCCATCCCACGTCAAAGGTGGGCAATTCAGAGCGGAAGAAGGTAATCAGTTTACCCCTTTGGATATCCAAGCTAAGATTATGACCTCTCTTTTTAACATCTTTAAAATTATTAATTAGGAGGGTTAAGGGGGTACTCTGGTTTTGCCCCATTTGAGCAGAGAGTTCCCAGATCAAGAAGATAGTTAATATGAGAAGAAAAACACCTAGAAAGGACAGAGAACGACAAAGGCGCTGGTGTAAGGGTTGTGAGACAAACGAACAGGTGAGAAACTCGAAAGAGTGGGGTGGGGATGAATGCTTCCGATCTACTAGCCCAAAGGGATGGAAAGTAATCTTCGGAGAGCTAGAGGTGGGGGCCGGGCAAGTTTCGGCCTCCGATGGCGGGAGCAGGAATTCTTCTCCTTCGCTGGCCAGGGTGAATCTGAAAGTGAAACAGGTTAGGAAACACAATTCGCAGGCGCAGGAAACACAGAACACAGAAACACAATTTGCAGGCACGCTTCAGGCCTCTCCGGGCTGATCAGATGGGCTGGGTAAACAGCCCCAGACGGGGGTCAGGAGGACATCTCCTACCGGCCCACTGGTGGCCCTATAGCACATCGGCCAGGACCGTTTGCCAGTTTCAGATTCAGACCTCAGAAAACAGATTCAGATTATGGATCCAAAAAAAATGGCAGACAACACAGAGACAGAGCCGGCTCACTTACCGATCGGTTTTCAGCGACCCATTGACTAGGCGTCTGATGGGTCTGGGGGCGCTATCCCAGACGAGCACCCAGCTGAAATGCCCAAATTTCAAGACCCCCCTGTTAGAGTCGAGAGGGCTACCGCCGCCAAGGAAGAACTCCAAGAGACACTCTCATGCAAGCAGCAAGGGGTTTATTTACCAAGCATGCTGGGGCCCTCTGTACGCACAGGAACAGAGGAGCCCCGAGAAGGGGTAGGTTGGGGTTTATATGCATTTCAAACAGCAAGCATGAGTCACACAGTGATTTACTCCATTGGTTGTGAGACATTTTTGCCCCCTCCCCAGTTCCTGAATTGCCCACACATTTGGTGCAAGGAAGCAAGATACACAGATGGTTTTTTGACTTAACTGCCCTCCTTTGGTAAACACAGGCCTTGTAAAGGCATCAATCACCAG
>PITA01030378.1:0-16596 GCA_004023965.1 Spilogale gracilis | reverse complement strand
AGAAGGAAAGTAAATGGGAACTAGGGTAATCTAGGGAGGGAAACGAAACAACAGAGACTTTGAACACAGAAACAAACTGAGGGACTTGGAGGGAGGGGGGTGGAGGGATGGGAGAGCCTGGTGGTGGGTACTGGGGACACCTAAAGCGTGGAGCACTGGGTGTGGGGAATGGGGAATGAATCTTGGAACACTGGAAAAATAAATTAAATAACAATAAAAAAATAAAAAAGAATAAAAATAAAATGTGTTTCTTGTAAACAACATATGACCAGGTCTTTAAAAAAAAAGTTTTTAAAATTTATTTATGAGAGAGAGAGCACAAGCAGGAGGAGGAGGAGAGGGAAGGGAAGAGCAGACTCCCAGCTGAGCGGGGAGCCCCACTTCGGGCTCGATTGATCCCAGGATCCCAGGATCATTACCTGAGCCAAAAAGCAGACACTTAAATGACTGAGTTATCTAGGCGCCCCAGGGTCTTTTAATTGATATATTCAGACAATTGACATTTAAAGTCAATGTTTATTATTGCTGCATTAGAGTGATACCTCCCATATTTGTAACATTTTCTAGCTATTGCTCTTGTTTTTTGTTTGTTTGTTTTTATCTTCTATTCGTTTTCCCTCTCTGGTTTTAATTGAGCCTTTTATATGATTCCACTTTCTCTTCTCTCTTAGCGTATCAATTGTGATGGTCAATTGTATGTGTTGATTTGGTTGGGTCTTGGGGTAATCAGATATTTCTTTTTTTTTTTCTCCAGTTTACTGTATTAGGCAGCTATATACATGTATTAGTTTAAACAAACGCCTATCTTATATTCAGGCATATCTAGTATCAGAAATTGTATGGCCTCGCTAGGTAATCTACTCTATTATTTTATTTTCCAGACTTCAGCATGGATAGTGTGGCTTGGGGCCTTGGGTGCCCACCACTTCCTACCCCCAGCCTATAGGGGGTTCTCACAGAGCTTGCTAAAGCAAGCCTACTTGCCCTTGTTTTGTTGTATGCCCTTAAAAACTTAGTAACTTGCAGTTTTGATAGCTCACAACTCAGTCGTCACTAATTCAGATCAGCCCATGTCACTATGAATCTGAATCTGAGAAATGGCATTTTGCTCCCATTTATAGTGTCTCTTTACTTAGGGAGCCCCAGGAACAAGTGAGGGTGGCAAGGCCCAGATACCTACATATAGGGCAGCTCTTGTCCTGCTTAAGACTCACTATCCACACCAGGCACCTATTTCTTCTTTAATGTATCTCTTTAAGATAGGCATACGTTTTGCTGACTGGTTTTATTCCCTCCCTTTTGCCCCAAACTACTATGATGGATTATTATCATTGACTTGAAGTCATGGGGGTAGGAGACAAAAGAGTGTCCCATGGAGTAACTTAATGTTACTTCTTGAGTTTTATCATTATGATAATCACCTGTTCTAACTGGCCTGAGGAGGAGAGAACATGAGACAGGTTAACAAACTATATACCTCAAATTTTACTTAGTAATCAGGAAAATGGAAATTAGCATCACGAGACACCATCTTACATCATCAGTGAGAGGGTACAGGTGCCTGCAGGGAAGAGAAGCTGTCTTCTCTGTCTGTCCGTGGACGTCTGTCAATACGGAGGAGGTGCACAAGTACGCCCTCGGGGCCACTGATTCTGCTGCTCACACGTGTGTTTGGGACACTTAGGACATTCATCACAACACTGCTTATGACAAGTTGAGAAATGGGTGAACAACTTGTGGAGAACATTACAGGGACTTTCCATCAGCAGTGACGGTAGTCGAGCTAGGACTCCTTGTACTAACGTGGGTAAAGACAAAGTAAGTTCAAAAAGCAAGTTGCATGCACCATATACAAAAATTAATTCAAAATTTATTAAAGACCTAAATATATAAGGTCTGAAACGACAAAACTCCTAGAAGAAAACAGGGAGGAAGCTCAACGACATTTGATTTAATAAAGATTTCTTGAATATAATACCAAAAGCACAGGCAACAAAAGCAGAAATAGACAGATGGGACCACATCAAACTTAAAATTTTCTGTGGACAGCAACAAAAGATCAACAGAGTGAAAAAGCAACCACAGAGAGAAAATACGTGTTAACCATTTATCTGATAAAAAGTTAATATCCAGAATATAAAAAGAATTCCTATAACTTGATAACAAAAAACCAAATAACCCAATTTAAAAGCGGGCAGAGAATTTGCATAGATAATTCTCCAAAGGTATACAAATATCTAACACATACATGAAGAGAGGTTCATCATCACTAATCACCGGGGGATGTAAACCAACACCATGAGACACCACCTCGCACACGTTAGGATGACCATTGCCCAAAACAGAGAACATAACACGTGCTAGGTCAGGCGAGAAGTTGGCATGTCTTTGCACGGCTGCTGGGAATGTAAGACGGTACAGCCTCTAGGGAACACAGTAAGGAATCTGCTGAAAAAAATTCAAAATATAATCATCATGTGATCCAACAAACCCACTTCTAGGTGTGTATACAAAAAAAAAATTAGAACAGAATCTCGCAGAGATGTTTGCACACCCATGTTCACGGCCGCAGTGCTCCTGACAGCCCAAAGGCGGGAGTGAATTAAAGTCCATGAACGGTGCTCCCCTCGGCGGCACATACACCAGGACCTGGGGCGACCCAGAAAGGGTTAGCGCGGTCCTGGAGCAAGGACGACATGCAAATCTGTGACATGCTCCCTGTGTTTGTCACAATAGCATCAACTATATTCAAATAAAAAATTAAAATCAAACAAAAATAGACTGCTGCGAGAAGAATGCCCACGAATGGACTAGCAGAGAGACAGAATGCAACACGTATTTACAACGGGGCATCATCCAGCCGTAAGAGGAAGCGACGCCACATGTGCTACGTCGGGGACGAATCTTGAGGACGTTAGGCTCGTGAACTAAAGCCATGACAAAGACCCTCGATGATTCCATTTATATGAGGCATCTGAAGCGGTCGGCTTCGTAGCCTGGAGAGTGGTGATTCCAGGGGCTGGGAGAGGGCGCGGTGGGGAGGTGCGCCCGGTGGGTGAGGATTCAGTCACGCGGGAGGCGTCCATGTGTTTGATGATACTGTACACTCGGAATCATTGAGAGGGTCAATTTCATGTGGTTTCTTTTTCTTTTTGCTCTTTTGTTTTTCTTAAAAAGCAGGTTGCAAAATCATATGTACAGTAGAAAATCATGTGTACACACACGCGCACACACATGCGCACACACACGCACACGCGCGCACACACGCGCACACACACACGCGCGGGAATACCACTCAGCCCTCAAACAAACATGGGTGGAGCTAGCGTGTATTAGGCTGAGCAAAATAAGTCAGAGAACTGCAAATACCATATGACCACATTCGTATGTGGACTTTTAGAAGCAAAACAAATGAACACATGGGAAGGAGGGGGAAAAAGAGAGAGGGAAACAAACCATGAGAGACTGTTAATGGAGAACAGACTGAGGGTTCATGGAGGCAGGTGGGTGGGAGTGGTCTAGACGCGGATGGGTAAAGAGGGCACCTGTCATGATGGGCACCAGGGTGTATGTGAATGAGGAGTCACTGAATTCCACTCCGGAAGCCAGTATTGCGCTGTATGTTAGCTAGCGAAACTTTAATTTAAAAATAAATAAATGCATACATACACATACATTTATCAAAGAAAAAATTAAGGAAGTTTAAGAGCAAGAGAATATCACATACAGTTGTTTTTATAGATCATATAAACCATGAAAATATTAAAGCAAGCATGAGAAAGGTAAACACACCCTGATCTTAGTAAGGCTCTCTGGGGAGCCAATCACAGAGTGTGGTCAGTTTCTAGTGGAGCATAATGTTTTTGTTTATTTTTTTTAAAGATTTTATTTGGGAGAGAGTGAGAGAGAGAGAGAGAGCGCGCAAACGCACACACAGAGGGAGAGGGAGAGGAGAGGCACTGAGCGGGGAGCCTGGCCCGCGGGGCTTGACCACAGGACCCTGGGATCATGACATGAGTCACAGGAAGACCCACCAGGTGACCTTTTATTTTTGTTTCTTGAGATGTGGGGTAAATTGAGCAAAATAACTTCAAATTCGTTTTTGTTTGAAAAACCCGATACAGTTAAATACAAGCCTTAGCCCCTCCTTCCTGCCTTCCCTCCCCAGAACCCTGCTGGCTGCCGCACCGCCAGCGGCCTTTCTGGGCGCCTATGCTGATCTCCCTCCGCTTTTATCAGTGTGCACTTGGGAGCTGGCACATACTTGTGATTTCTGGAACGGGTTCCCGGGTTTATTTATGCCAGGGGCAAAAATAAATCTTCCTTTCTGAGAAACACATCATGATTCTGGAATGTGCTGGAAGAACAAGCCAGAGGACTGGGCTCTTGGGCATTGAGGCCTCGCACATGGGTCCCTTGGGTGGCACCTGGGCACCCAGCCCTCCGTGAGCAGGAGACAGCGCCACGGAACTCTTCATCCCTGGGGGCCTGCTTGCTGCAAAGGCCGGGGGGCGGTAGGGAGAGAGAGGCAGCACCCCTTTTCCTTGAGAGCCAGGGCCAAGCTGAGATAGTTTTGGGTCAGAGACCAAATAAATTGCAAATATACATTAATCCTATCCATCTGTTTCCCCCAAGGGACCCAAGTTAGTTGGAGTGACTCTGGGGCAAGCCCAGAATTTGGAATTGAAAGTAAGGGAAAACAATCCCCAGTGCTAGGATTAGTCCCTCGTGTTTCGTTTCTCCTTGGCGTACCCCAAACAGTCTGTATCAGGGAGCTGTCACCTGCCTGTGAGGTCCATGATTCAACCTGTCGTGCCCATGTAATGAAGCCCCCATGAACACCTGAAATGATTGGGTGTGAAAAGCCTCCATGTTGGTGAACACGCGGGGATTTGGGGAGAGAGGCAAACTCAGGGCACGGAAGTTCCACGCCCCTCCCCAGACCTTGCCCTGAGCATCTCTCCCATCTGGCTCCCTCTGGGTTATATCTCTCGGTAATAAGCCAGTGCTCTAGTGAGTGAAGTCTCTGTCCGAGCTCTGTGAGCCACTCTAGCAAATTAACTGACCCCATGGAGGGATCCGTCGGACTCTCCTGTCAACAGCTGGTGGCAGGTACAGGCGGCCGCCTGGACTTCTTTGATCTGTGTCGGGGGCGGGGGGCGCCCCGCGGGCCTGTGGGGTCTGCTGCTCCCCAGGAAGACAGTATGGGAGCTGAGATGAATTCTAGGACACCCAGACGGAGCTGGGGGTTGCTTGCTGGCGTGTCACGCACACTTGGAACTGGGTGCAGGAACTTAGTATTATTTACGGAAACTTTAAATTTTTAAAGATTTATGCATTTATTTGAGAGAGAGTGTGGAAAAGGACAGGGGGAGGGAGAGGATCTCAAGCAGACTCCCGGCTAAACGTGCAGTTGACTCAGCCCGATCCCACAACTCTGAGGTCATGACCCGAGCCAAACTCAAGGGTCGGAGTCTCAAACAACTGATGCACCCAGGGGCTCCTACGCAAACTTTCTTTTACAAAAACCTTATAAAATATTTGTTTATATGTTGTGATTCCCATAAATATTATGTTAAAATATTTAAGACATGGGATTAAGCAATATACACCAAATTCATAACAGTGGCCGCCTCTGAGGAGAAGGGTGGAGAGGAATAAAATTCAGGAATGGATAACAGGGACTTGAACTTACACATCATGACTCTACTTCCGGGAGACAGGAAACAAATACAACTGATTCTTAGCACCTGTTACTCTGAGAAGTGACTGCCTCTGTATTTGTTACGATATTCCTTGTATTTTCTTTTGTCTTTGATTTTTTTTTCCAAGTGTAAGAGTAGAGAGAATAATGCTTTACACCACGTAGTGGTTTGGTCCCCCAGTATCCCTTACGCACGTTTGTGCTCTTCAAAAGTACCCTGGAAAACAGGCAAGATTGGCAGGACCCCATTCTCTGAGACTCCGAAGTGAAGCAGCTCACGGAAGTTGAATGATCTGGCAAAGTCTGGAGCCAACAAACCTGGGCTCCGTGATGCCAAGTTCAGAGCTCTTTGCCCTGTGTCTTCATCTCTAGAGCTCCGGAGACGCCTTGGCTGGGGAGGAAGGAGTGGGTTGCGGAGGAGTCGGGAGGAGCCACACCACACCCTCTGGGGATGCGCCATATCCAGCAGCTAGAATCCCAGAGTGCAGCCCACGAGTGCTTGATGAACCCTTTACTCGCTCAACAATTATCCGGCAAACTTGTACGAGGATCCAGGTCCCTTCCTGGGCATTTGGGATGCAACCAATAAACCAAACAGATGAACAAAATCCCCTTGCATTCCAGAGATCAATGCGGGGTGCCCTTGTGTTCCCCTTGGAGGATGGGAACCTCCTCCTAGGGGAGGGTCCGCACCCCTCTCTAGAGCACCATTCCCTATCGCAAGTGCAGCCACAGAGGTCATCCCTGGCGACCCAGCCTGGGTCCCACCCACTGGGAAGGCACGGAACGTTTTGCTGTGTCCTGACACACACACATTTTGTCCTCCTTTCCACTCTCCCCTACCTTCCCCTTGGCGTTGGGACAGGGCTCCCTTCTGTCATCTGTGTCAAGTTCATTCTCTTCATTTACACTCCTCACCATATGTAGCGTTTGTTTCAGAGTTTGCAAAAACAATATCCAAAAACCAGTGATTGAATTTCCCCGCAGCACCTCCTTACACCCAGACCACTTGTCCCTCCATCCTCCCTTAGTGCAGACAACCAAGTGAGACCAGTTCCTATGCAGCCAGTGCCTGCCTTTTCCTCGGAGCCCACAGCTATCCTTCTGAAGGTGCCATTGGCTTTCCCCTCTATTGCAGGCTTGTCCCAACCACCCCTTCCCAATCTCAATCCCTCCCCACTCATTCCCAATCTTCCGTACCCTGCTCTAACACAGTAGTTACTTACTGATCATGCTTGCCATTGCCTGCCCGCCCCCACCAGAACATAAGCTCCATAAAGCAGACTTTTATCTAGTTTGTCCCTGCTGCACCCCCAAGCACCTAGAGAAACATCCCACACAAAGCCATCCTTCAATAACCATATGCTGAGTGAACAAAAGGGAGAGAAATGTGTTAACCAGAAGCTACCAGAGTCCCAGCCTGTGGACATGGAGGTCTGGGCACTGGGCGAAGACTGAGGGTGTCCCAGGAGCCATGCATCCTGTAAGTGAGTCGCACAAAGCTGCAGACCATGGCCCCCGCTGCAGGTACTCGAGGCGTAAGGAGTCTCTGCTCTACCTGGAGAGCCTGGGGAGGGCAAGCCAGGTTTTCCACAAGTCACTGCAGCTAAAACCAAGGCTGACCCTGCCAAGACTCCAAGCCTCCAACTCCCAGTGCTGTTTCTGCACCTCTGGGGAAAATTCAGGCCTATTTTTCTAAAGGTGGGGAGGGGGCAGGCAATAAAGCTGAAATTAATGCAAGGAGAAACACTCTGTCGGTCCTGACACACCTCTTCCTAAATTCTCACTGTACAGGTTACACAGGACTGAAGATGTTCATGGGGAATCACCCGGGCACAGCCTTTGTGGAGAAAGGGTCAGTCAAGAAACTAGCTTTTAAATGCGATTCAATACAAATATTTATTGAGCACCTACAGCATACAAGGGTCTTTTTGGGGCTGTGGGCTCTGAACCAGACTAAAGTTTGTGCGAGGGACCATTAGGTGTTGGAGCTGCCTCGACAGCCCTCCCGGGGAGCCTGGGGGAGCCCCAACCCGTCTAGCATGCAGATGTGAGCAGGATTGTTGTCTAGGTAAGGCTTCATTGCTTACGTTTCCTTCTTTCCTGGGAAGGCAGCTTCCCAAGAGAAAACCCATATTTTCAGTCTTCCTTGTCGATTTTTCATTGTCTCCCCACCTTCCTTCCTCCTCCTGCACTAGACTCAGTTGTCACAGTGGATGATTTCTCTCCTGATCCACGGGATTTCGTATGGCTCACCCCAAAGCTTCTTTTCATCTTACAGCCACTCTTTTCCCAGCATTCCCCAGCAGCAGATGCGGCAGAAGCCGATTTCTCGGGACGGATCTCCAGCGGACATTGGGTTATTTATTCTCCTCAACACTGTGCATTCGGGGTTCATGCTGAACCCTTATATTTTATCCATCGAGTCAGTCCCTAAGCATCCTGATGGCCGCTTGGCCAGTAGGTCAGAGAAGGTGTGACTCTGTTTTCCACCCGGGAGCTCGAGCGCCACATACTGTCACAGGTGATGGCTCGTCTTCTCTACCACTCGGCTCTCCGTGTGCTGGGGGATGGCGGGAAATGGGAACCAACAAGCACCGTAGCTGTCCTTCAGAGCAGTCACCAGGGAGTTTCTGGTGTCCTGAGACATGGGTACTGAGGGGTACATGGGCCTGGTGGCCAGGGTGCGGCCTTGTCCCTGCCGCGGGGGTTCTGACTGCTTTGTTCCTGGCTAGGCAGCATCCAAGCCTGCTCTGCAGTCCTCACAGTCCTGAGTTCCTCGAATTCTGCACAACAAGGCAAGAAATGCTCTCAGCTTAAACTAGACAGATAGTACTGGTAAGACTGAGGGAAAAACCCTGCCCATTCCAGAGTCTAACAGTAAATTGTTCCTACAAGCCATAGACAGTGTTTCACTCAAAAGACCTTGAAATATGGACAATGCCTGCGGCCAGTTTGAGATTTCTTGGTTTTAGCTTGGGTAATATTTGAAAACTTAACAGTTTTATCTGTACTGTGTCATTTATTGTGTTTAGACTTTTTTAAAAACAACAAAAACTTTGTGTGTAAAGTGAAAGAACCAAGATGGAAGGACTTGAAGCCAGCTGTGGGAATAATTCATTTCTGACTTCCCCTCTCTTTTGAAGTGTTTCAATTACTTGAAGCAAAACAAAACTAAGCAACACAGTTGGCTCATTATTACGGCTCTGGAATCCCCTATTGGCAGTCTTGCCGTCCTTCCTGTCGCCTCGTCTCTACAGGTGCCATACCCCTGCAGCTCACCCCCTCGGTGGGCACACTTGCTGAGGACGAGGGGTGCTAGAGGCAAGGGACTGGAGGCAGCGTGGCTCACACTAGCCTACACCTGAACTCAGATATGACCCCTCCCATGTCCTCGGGCCCACTTGCAGCCCTTCTTGTCCCTCCTGGCCTCACCTCCCAGCAGCATCCCCCTTCAGCCCTGCAAGCAGGGGTGCTGGGTTCTCTACTCTCCACCTCCACATTAGCCCCAATGACAGGGCATCTGAGGACACATCGAAGGCCTTTCCTGCTAGGGGTTACCGTGCCAGGTGTGTGCCTGGTGTGGGGAGCACGCCGACACCGGGAATCATTGCATTTAAGAGCTAAAATTGCCTGACGACAGAGTAAGGAGGCCTCCCCCTCACTTCAAGGAAATCTGGTCTACTCACTCTGGATTCTTCAGAAACAGAGAGGGTGGGCAGTGGAGCAGATGCAAAGCCAGATAATAATCTACTTCACAAAAATGACCACGTGAGCTTCACGGATATGGCTAATCTGTTGCGTTTCCAGTACAATTCAATGTCTTATGACTTCATTTGCTCACAACCCTACTAGAATATGTCAACCAATGTGAGGTCGTACTGTACGTGTATGGAAGTAATACCTAAATGAAAGTAATTAATTGGTGGACTTTGTGATCCCCAAGAGGATTCCAGAGGCTTACTTTGGTAGAGGATGTGGGGATTCTGGTGGCCAGAATGGCCAAAAGAATGGGGCTTTTTGAAAATGAACTTTTGGGACTTCATCAAAATAAAAAGCTTATGTACAGCAAAGGAAACAGTCAACAAAACAAAGAGGCAACCCACAGAATGGGAGAGGATATTCACAAATGACACTACAGACAAAGGGCTGATATCCAAGATCTATAAAGAATTCCTCAAACTCAACAACCAAAAAAAAAAGATGATCACATTAAAAAATGGGCAGAAGACAGGAACAGACACTTCTCCACAGAAGATATACAAATGGCTAACAGACACATGAAAAAATGTTCGTCATCACTAGCTATCCGGGAAATTCAGAGAAAAACCACATTGAGATACCACCTTACACCAGTCAGAATGGCCAAAATTAACAAGTCAGGAAACAACAAGTGTTGGAGAGGCTGCAGAGAAAGGGGAACCCTCTTACACTGTTGGTGGGAATGTAAACTGGTGCAGCTGCTTTGGAAAACAATGTGGAGATACCTTAAAAAATTAAAAAGAGAGCTACCCTATGACCCTGCAATTGCACTACTGGGTATTTATCCCAAAGATACAGATGTAGTGAAAAGAAGGGCCCTATGTACCCCAATGTTCATTGCAGCAATGGCCACAATCGCCAAACCTTGGAAAGAGCCAAGGTGCCCTTCAACAGATGAATGGATAAAGAAGATGTGGTCCATATATACAATGCCTCCATCAGAAAGGATGAATATCCAACTTTTGTAGCAACATGGACAGGACAGGAGGAGATTGTGCTGAGTGAAATAAGCCAAGAAGAGAAAGTCAAGTATCGCATGGTTTCACTTACTTGTGGTGCATAAGGAGTAACATGGAGGACAGTGGGAGAAGGAAAGGAAATGTGAACTGGGGTAAATCAGTGAGGGAGATGAAACATGAGAGACTTTGGCCTCGGAAACAAACTGAGGTTTTGGAAGGGAGGTAGGTGAGGAGATGGGTGAGCCTGGTGGTGAGTATTGAGGGCACATATTGCATGGAGCACTGGGTGTGGGGCATAAACAATCTTGGAACACTGAAAAAATAAAGTAAAAAAAAAATGGTGCATTTTTCTAGAACCCTGCTTCCATGGGGGGGTGGTATTCCAAGAAGTTCCACCTTATCATCTGCTACCTCATCAGTCAGGTGACTGGGCGCGCCATGGAACCTCTTTCTACTATATATGTCATACATAAATATATAAATATGAATATCTACATAGAAAAGCTTAACATGTGTCTAAACTGTTTCTTCCATTTGATAATATATCATAATTCTTTGTGGATGTCACTGGTTTTCTACAATGATGGCTTTAACTTCTGTAGCGCCTTTGCTCCATCACTTAGGAGCTGTGTGACTGTGTTGGATTCCTGGGGCCACTGGAACAAACTAGAACAAACTGGGCGGCTTAAAACAGCAGAATGTTTCCTCTCCGTCATGGAGAGCAGACGTCCAAGTTCAAGCAGCCGGCAGGGCCAGACTCCCTGTGAGGCTTTAGGGGAGGAGCCCCTCTGCCTCTTCTGGGACGGGGCGATTACAGGCGGCAGTGGCTCAGGGTCACCTGACTCCACTCTCCGCCTCCACTTGGGCCTTCTGCTCTATCCATGTTTTCCCTCCTATTATAGGACAGTTGTTTTTGAATCTGGGCCAGCCCTGATCATGCAGGATGATCCCATCTCAGAATCCTTAATGATGTCTGCAAAAACCCTTTTTAAAAACGAGATCAATCAATCAATCGATAAAAATAAGAGGAGGGAGGAGAACGAGGCTTTCCCTGGCCTATTTGTTCTACTCCACTTTCTGCAACCTTCTACAAGCCCCTCCGCTGTGTGCACACTGCACAGCTCGGGAGCTTGGATCAGAGGAAGCATAGCCTCCAACTGAGAAGAAGCCAAGCTTGGGAAAGGGGTCTCGGAGAGGGAAAAGCAGGGGCAAGATGCCAGACCCCGCCAGAAGGGGAAAGAAAGAACTAAAGGTCAAGACGCCCAATGCTCTGGTCAAGGGATCTGCAGGGTGACTCTCTGTTCCATTCATTTCTTTATGAAAATAATCCTTCCCACCTGCCCCTCCCAGAGCCCATTACCACCGACTCTGGTTCTCTCTCAGGTGAGCCTGCCCGAGGAGGGTTCGAGCCTCCCAGCCTCCCCCCTGCTGCCACGCCATTCCGTGAGCACGTTGTGTTGGCGAAGCTCGGCCTGGCTTGGAATCCCACCCCACACCCATCAGCACGTGTCTCTGCGAGGCGCCGTGACCCATGTGTCCGGGACCAGTCTCCTCCTGACCCATCACAGCGTGGCTTTGTCCCAGTGGACCCGGTTGGCTTCTCTTCACATCCCCCCTGACTCAGGAACTCCTGGGCCAGCCGCAGAGCTCGGCGGAGGTGGGGGAGCCTGGGGGTTCCGACCTTGCAGAAGCCCAAGTTCTGGGTCCATTTCCTTCTTGGCTCCAGGCTCTGGTTTGTCCCCCGCGTCTGGACGCTCAACACCGCGACACCTGCCTCGCATCACCCCACCGCTTCAACATCTTCAGCGACGTCCTCATGACCAGAGTCTTAAACTCTAAGCGCCCTTTGCATACATGTCAAGCCTACGCATGTGTTACAGACCAGCCAGAAAATACCAGGAGTGGCTTTCCGTCACTTTGCATGTCACCATGAGCACAGAACTCAAATGAGATTGTGATCGGCAGGCATTGAAACGGTCGCTCCGCCCGGTGCTGGAATTTTGGTAAGACACCGCCTTCCGCCCGTTAGGCTCCAGCAAGCATCCTTCCTGCAAGGGGCTCTCCGGGGCAGGTGCTGAAAGAGCTCTCCCACCCAGTCATCCACTGGGCCAAGCGAGACCGTTTCGCTGGGGAGGAGAAGGTGAGGCCATAGGACTCATCAGAGCTCCCCGCGTAAAGCTCCCCTGGACGGGAGGGAAACCGAGCGCCCCTGCTCTCACACCTTATCACTCGGGTGCTCATACAGCCTTTGTGACTAAGCACATGTCCTGAGTGCTACTTATTTCACCAGTAAAAAGTTATTTCTAATATGTGAGATGCTAGAAATGGGCTGTCTGTGCAGACCGTCATTGTACAATGACATCTGAAGCCCTCGCTCGCGTCCCTGTCAAGTCTAAGCTCTTGGTTGCTCACTAACCACTCCTAAGGTGCCAAGTCAACTCACACATTTGTAAACACATTCCAGGCGCACACTGAAGCACTCTGAAATATATGGCAGTCCGTACTCACACGACGGTCTGGCCCTAACCACCTCCTCCAACTGCTCTCCGATCCCTCCCCTATACACACTTCTAAACTTAAACTGTCCATCGTACCCTTCAAGGTCAGGGTCACCTGAAGAAGGGATGGCACTGACATGACACAGAAAAAAGGTTAATACAAATATAATCACAAATACAAATAAATAATACAAGTACTGGAAGTGCTAGCCACAGGGATCAAATTCGGTAAAGAAGAAGTAAAACTTTCACTATTTGCAGATGACATGATATTACATACCGAAAACCATGAAGACACCATAAAAAAATCATTAGAACTGATAAATAAATTCAGTAAAGTTATAGGATACAAAATTAATATACAGAGATCTGTAATATTTCTATACATTGATAATGAAGCAGCAGAAAGAGAAATTAAGAAAACAATCCACTTACAACTGCACCCAGAAGAATAAAATATCTAGGAATAAACTTCATCAAGAAGGTGAAAGAAGGGGCGCCCAGGTGGCTCAGTTGGTTAAGTGACAGCCTTCAGCTCAGGTCATGATCCCGGAGACCCGGGATCGAGTCCCACATCGGGCTCCCTGCTCCGCGGGAAGCCTGCTTCTCCCTCTCTCACTCCCCCTGCTTGTGTTCCCTCTCTGGCTGTGTTTCTCTCTGTCAAATAAATAAAATCTTTAAAAAAAAAAAAAGGTGAAAGAAATATACTCCAAAAACGATAAAGCATTGATGAAAGAAATTAGAGATGACACAAATAAATGGAGAGATAGTCTGTGCTCATGGAGTGGAAGAACCAAATCTTTAGAATGTCCAGACTTCCCAAAGCAATCTACAGATTTAACATAATCCCTATCAAAATGTGAACAGTATTTTTCAGGGACCTAGAATAAAAAATACTAAAACGTGTATGGAACCACAAAAGACCCTGAATAGCCAAAACAATCAATCTTGAGAAAGAAGAACAGAGCTGGAGGTATCAGAATCCCAGATATCAAGTAACACTACAGAGCTATAATAAACAAACAGTATTGTTGGTGCACAGAAAATAGGCCTGTAGACCAACGGAGCAGAACCGAGAGCCCAGAAATAAACCCATGATTACATGGTCCACTAACCTAAGACAAAGGGAGCAAGAACGTACAATGGGGAAAAGAAATTTCTTTACCAAATGCTGCTATGAACAAAGAATGAAACTGAAACTCTTTTCTTACACCCTTCACAAAAATAAACTCAAAATAGATTAAAGGTCTAAACATAAGCCCTGAAACCATCAAACTAGTCGAAGAAAACATAGGTAGTAATTTCTCTGACATCAGATAGGCTGTAGCAACATTTTTCTAGATATGTCTCCTGAGGCAAGGGAAACAAAAGCAAAAAGAAACTATTGGGACTACACCAAAATAAAAGGCTTTTGCACAGCAAGGGAAACCATCCACAAAACCACAAGGCAACCTACTAAATGGGAGAAGATATTTGCAAATGATATATGTGATAAGAAGCCAGTATCTACAATATACAAAGAACTTATACAGCTCAACACTAAAAAAAACCCCACAAATAATCCAACATAAAATGGTCAGAGGACCTGAATAAACGTTTTTCCAAAAAGACACACAGATTTCCAACAGACATTTGAAAAGGTGCTCAATGTCAGTAATCATCAGGAAAAATGCAAGTCAAAACCACAGTGAGATATCACGTCACACCTGTCAGACTGGCTAAAATAAAAAAGGCAGGAAATAACAGGATACAGAGAGAAGAGCGTCTTTGAGCACTGTTGGTGGGTTACAAACCGGCACAGCCACCATGGAAAACAATATGGAGTTGCCTTTAAACAGTTAAAAATAGAATTATCATATAATCCAGTAATTATATCACTGAGTATTTATCCAAAGAAAATGAAAACATGAATTTGAAGAGATATATGCTCTTTTAGGTTTACTGCAACACCATCTACAACAGC
This sequence comes from Spilogale gracilis, assembly GCA_004023965.1. Taxonomy (NCBI): domain Eukaryota; kingdom Metazoa; phylum Chordata; class Mammalia; order Carnivora; family Mephitidae; genus Spilogale; species Spilogale gracilis. The sequence continues at coordinate 1,710 of PITA01030378.1, read as the reverse complement.
CAAGGTAAGGAAACGACCCTAGTGTCTACCCACAGATGAATGAAGAAGTGGTGTATATCTATATAAAGGACATCACTCAGCCATGAAAAGTAACGAGATCCTTGCCATTTGCGACGACATGGGGAGACCTAAAGGAGATGATGTGAAGTGAAACAAGTCAAAGACAAATCCCATCTGATTTTGCTCATATGTGGAATTTCAGAAACAAAACAAATAAACAAAGAAAAAAGAGACCAAAAAACTCTTCAAACCCCAGACTTTTCAATACAGAGAACAAACTTGTGGGTGACAGAGGGGAGGAAGGTGGGGGAATGCGGGAAATAGTAAAGGGAATTAGGAGTACACTCAATGTGATGAGGTCTGATTCACGCACTGAACTGTTGGATCGATATAGTGTACATCTGAAATTAACACGGTGGACGACATGTACTACAGTGTCACTGTATATAGTGATTGCATAATGCTTTATAGTCTGTATTTAATGACTACACATATATATAAATATATATGCTATTCTACTACGTGTATATACCATAGTGAGTCTCTTCCCAGATCCGGAGCTGCTTACTCTGATGAGGCGTGTGTGGGGGTGTTTCCGTGTCATATATTATGTATTACATATAATATATTCTATTTGGCATGTATATATACAGTCATCATACATAAGCGGCCAGCCTCGGGATGCAAGAACACTCCCCTTACGAGACTCCCTTGCCCTCTCTACGCCTCTGCTCCTGCCTTTCCGCCCAGCTAACCCACTCACTTCCCATCCATCCGCTTATCTCCGTAGGCTCACTGGGTGACGGCTTCCTCCTCCGTAGGCTCACTGGGTGACGGCTTCCTCCTCCGTAGGCTCACTGGGTGACGGCTTCCAGCGTGAAATCCGCCCCTCGCTCCGGCTGCCGCGGCCTCTCCTGCCTGTACTTCCAAGTTGTTCTTACTTCTCGTGGCAGGGACAGGCAGATACGGTACATGGGGACACACAGCACAAGGGGACACACAGCACATGGGGACACACAGCACAAGGCGGAGAAAACTGAGGCTCTCGGGATGCCTTCAATTGTCCCCAATACTTCAGCCTTCCTTTCTCCAGGACTTATTTTTCTGTATTACTCATTTGTCATTTGATTTGTGTATTTATGGTAGAAACCTTCTATGTAGAGGTAGAAACCCCTAGCAAAGATCATAATGGAAGTCTACAAATCTCATAATGGAAGTATGTATTGGACTCTTTCTGGGCAGATAAAAAACCTTCCATTTTCCGCTTACATTCAGGACACTTCCCTCGCCCCTGAAGGGGCGATGCTCAGGCCAGGTTGCTGTGGTGAGTGGGAGTATTAGCAGGTGGACAGCAAGAAGGAAGGGCCGGCACGCAAGCAGAAGGAATAGCATGTGGAAAGGCACACGGGCATGGTACGTGGCCAGACGAGAGGCGGTAGACGGCGAGGGTGAAGGAATACAGCTGGCCAGGAAGCAGGCCTAGATTATAGAAGGCATATTTACTCGGCAAAGCCCTGACTCTTACTGACAACTATAGACAGAGCCTATGTGTTCCTCTCCTCCGGTGCCTGCAGAATGAGGGTTTGGAGGTCCGCAGGAACGCAGGCGGGGACCTCAGCTGGAGACGGGCTCTCTGATGGTCCGCCACCTGGGACCTCAGCTGGAGACTGGCTCTCTGACGGTCCGCCACCTGGGACCTCAGCTGGAGAC
>PITA01030377.1:0-16604 GCA_004023965.1 Spilogale gracilis | reverse complement strand
ATTATGCTGAGTGAAATAAGCCAAGAAGAGAAAGTCAAGTATCGCATGGTCTCACTTACTTGCGGTGCATGAGGGGCAAACTGGAGGACAGTGGCAGAAGGAAAGCAAATGGAACTAGGGTAATCTAGGGAGGGAAAGGAAACAACAGAGATTTTGAACACAGAAACAAACTGAGGGACTTGGAGGGAGGGGGGTGGAGGGATGGGAGAGCCTGGTGGTGGGTACTGGGGACACCTAAAGTGTGGAACACTGGGTGTGGGGAATGGGGAATGAATCTTGAAACACTGGAAAAAAAATTTTAGTAACAATAAAAAAAAAATCACTTGCAAAAAAAAAAAAAAAAAGCCTCTGCCTTCAGCTCAGGTCATGATCTCAGAGTCCTGGGATCCAGGCCTGCATCGGGCTCTCTGCTCAGCGGGGAGCCTGCTTCCTCCTCTCTCTCTCTCTCTCTGCCTGCTTGTGATCTGTCAAATAAATAAATAAAATATTAAAAAAAAAACAGCCTGGGGTCTCTCAGCCAAATATGAAAAATTAAGAACGAAGTGGAGGAAGTGGTCAATGAGGTCAAAGAATAGAGAGGATTTGAACAAATGGCTGAAAGGTCAGGGAATTGTGGACAGACGGCAGGATGCCTCAGCGAGTGATTTCAGAGGTGGCGTAGTTTCTGCAAGAGAAAGACCAGAGATCTTTCTGGAGATGTTCTCACTTTTTCCATCTGAACACCTTCCCCTGGTGGAGATGAGTAGATTTGCTTTCTAGCTTCCTTATAACACCTTCCTCCAAGGGGCTGTTCATTATCCTGCTGAAACAGAGCAAAAATTATCCTTTTCTGTTCTCTTTTGGATTTCAGTAACTTTAAGCTTAATCTGCCTCTTGGACTTCCTGTCACTCTTTCATCCATTCTCAAGTACATATCCCTGCTTGTGGGTTCTTTTAATCATTGAGCTCCTGAGAAAGTCCACCATCCTACCACTCTAGTTCTGCAAATGGCTTTTTGCTCATGTGTCAGAAGAGACTAGGTTATGCGGTGGTGACAAATGACCCCCCCCCAAATCTCACAACGACAGGAACTATGGAGGTGCTAAAAAATATCTGCATTTTACAAATGAGTTAAACCGATCTTCATGCTGTCTAGAAATGTGCATAGCTCTCCGTGGGCAGAAACCCTAGAGAACACAACTCTTAAAAAGTCGCAAAGGCTACGCCTTAATGATTGATGACCCAGCGTAAATGCATTAGCGCTTCCCATCCCTCCGGTCCACCAAGCAATGTGCTATTGCGTTATCTTTATCTTAGCGGAGTTCTCCCATCCCGAGCTCAGTAACACCCATCCCGAGCTCAGTAACACCCACCCCGGGGCTGATGGGGGCGCTGGATGTGGATAGAGACCAGGAGCCCCGCTCTCAAGAGTACAGAGACGAGTCTGCCAATAACAGAGATGACCAGGCAGGGGACGTAAAAACAGGAGAGGTGGTGGAGTCCTCCGGGTGGGGTCCTTGTCCAGTCACTTGGTACATTCCGTACACACGAGCCCCTCCCTTGCCTGAAGTCAATTTAGGAAGACTTCACTTCACGACGGAGGGGTTGGGGGAAAGTGGGGTCTGGCTCGGTGCGTCCCAGTCACGGTCCCCACCCCGCAGCAACCCCGCCCGGATCTGGCGGAGCTGTGGGCAATCCCGGGCGCGGAAAGAGGCGGAGAGAAGCTGCGAGGTTGAAGGCGGGGCGGGCGGCGGCCAAACCAGCCAATAGGCGGCTCTCCAGCGGCCGAGCCGAGAGCGGGCAGGGGCGCCGCCACCAGCACCGCCGCCTTCTAAGTTCCCTCTTGTGGATGCGCGGCCGGGTCGGTCCGTCGCTCCGCTCCTCTGGCGCAGAGGGGCTCGAAGAGGCCGGAGGAGCGGGGAAGGAACGGAATTTCTGAGGAAGGGGAGAGGACGGGCGCCCCACCCGCTCGGAGGGTGGGGGCCCAGTGAAAGATGAAGGGCCGGCGGCGGCGGCGCCGCGAGTACTGCAAGTTTGCTCTGCTGTTGGTGCTGTACACGCTGGTGCTGCTGCTCATCCCCTCCGTGCTGGATGGCGGCCGCGACGGCAACAAGGGCGCCGGGCACTGCCCGGGCGTGCAGCGCAGCCTGGGAGTCTGGAGCTTGGAAGCGGCGGCAGCGGGCGAGCGCGAGCAGGGCGGGGAGGCGCGGCCGGCTGCAGGGGGCAACGCGGGCCAGTCCCCGGGGGCCCCTAGCAACCTCAGCGGCGCCGTCGGGGAGGCGGTGTCCCGTGAGAAGCAGCACATCTATGTGCATGCCACCTGGCGCACCGGCTCGTCGTTCCTGGGCGAGCTCTTTAACCAGCACCCGGACGTTTTCTACTTGTACGAGCCCATGTGGCATCTGTGGCAGGCGCTGTATCCGGGCGACGCCGAGAGCCTGCAGGGCGCGCTGCGCGACATGCTGCGCTCGCTCTTCCGCTGCGACTTCTCGGTGCTGCGGCTGTACGCGCCGCCGGGGGACCCCGCAGCGCGCGCCCTGGGCGCGGCCAATCTCACTACGGCCGCCCTCTTTCGATGGCGGACCAACAAGGTCATCTGCTCACCGCCGCTGTGTCCCGGCGCCCCCCGTGCCCGCGCTGAGGTCGGCCTCGTCGAGGATGCGACCTGCGAGCGCAGCTGCCCGCCCGTAGCTCTGCGCGCCCTGGAAGCTGAGTGCCGCAAGTACCCGGTGGTGGTCATCAAGGACGTGCGCCTCCTCGACCTGGGCGTACTGGTGCCGCTACTGCGTGACCCCGGCCTCAACCTAAAGGTGGTGCAACTCTTCCGCGACCCGCGGGCCGTGCACAACTCGCGCCTCAAGTCCAGGCAGGGGCTGCTGCGCGAGAGCATCCAGGTGCTGCGCACCCGCCAGCGGGGCGACCGCTTCCACCGCGTGCTACTGGCGCACGGCGTGGGCGCTCGGCCCGGGGGCCAGTCCCGCGCCTTGCCCGCCGCGCCGCGCGCCGACTTCTTCCTGACCGGCGCGCTCGAGGTGATCTGCGAAGCCTGGCTGCGCGACCTGTTGTTCGCGCGCGGCGCGCCCGCCTGGCTTCGGCGCCGCTACCTGAGGCTGCGCTACGAGGACCTGGTGCGGCAGCCGCGCACCCAGCTGCGCCGCCTGCTGCGCTTCTCCGGACTGCGCGCGCTCGCCGCGCTCGACGCCTTCGCGCTCAACATGACGCGGGGCACGGCCTACGGCGCCGACCGACCTTTCCACCTGTCGTCTCGGGATGCCCGCGAGGCCGTGCACGCCTGGCGCGAGCGCCTGAGCCGAGAGCAGGTGCGCCAGGTGGAGGCAGCCTGCGCTCCAGCCATGCGCCTGCTGGCCTACCCTCGCAGTGGAGAGGAGGGCGACCTGGAGCCCCCGGTGAATGAGGAGAAGCCGCCTGACACGGAGGCCGACGGCGCCACGTAGGCCGCCCCCTCACGCGCTCCCGCGGGACGGATCGGGGTAAGGCGGGTTGAGGGTTAGAGAAGGGCCTTTGAGGGAGCTCAGACCAGCCTGCAGGGGAAAGGGGAGTGGTGGATGCGGTCCCTGAATAGGTCTGAGCGGGTGGGAAAGTGCTGCTGGTAGAATTTGGAAGAGACTCTTCGGGACCTCCGGCTTAGCCACCTGCCCCCTCAGAGGAGGGCTCTGAGACGAGAGAGAGGCAATAAGTTTGGCTGAGGCAGAACCAACGTCTCCGCACTCCCGGTCTCCTCTATGAAGTAGGAGTTAAGGCCGGTCGCCTGTTGAGACTGGGGCGAGGAAAGGGAGAGCGGAGAGGGGTAGTGGAGGGGAGAGGTCTGAGGAGAGTAGAGAAGGTTTGAAGCAGTCATAATGGAACTTGAGACTGGAAATTGACCTGAAAAGTATCTGATGTGGGGGGCCATTTGAGGCCGATTGATTTTATCTTGACACAAACCTGTTCCTGTGGGGAAACCTCGCAACGGTGTTTGCAGGCATGGAATAAACCAAAACAGGGGTTGGTGCAAAGTTATCGGCTCTTCTCCTTCCTACCCCAGATCTCTTTTCATACTTACTCTCTGCCTCTGTAAAGCGCCTTGCCTTCTAAATCACCAAGCGCTCGGTTTAGACAAGGCCTCACTTGCAACAGGTTTTGCACACGTGCGTGCCTCATGCCGTGGTATAGCTGCACAGGATGGACTTTGCTTTCCCCTGGCTCGTGGAGCATCTCCCTGCCGCCCCCCCCCCCCCGCAGGCCTTGGCATTGGCAGAATATTTGACCATACCCCATTCACATCAGGTCACAAAGCTGCCTAGTCCGCTTCCTCTAGCGCCGACAAGACCTGAAGGTTGGGCTTTCTGCACCCAGCTCCATCCTTCTGAGAGAGGAAATCTTAGAGTGTCAGTAGCAGCTTTGGCTGTGGAAAGACACCACAATCCCCCGTCCCAGTTTTTTGTGTTCTTTCTGTAAAGATTCGAAGATGGGGCATAAATAACCTCGGCATGTGTTCAGTGTCTGGGTGGGTGTCTGGCCTCTACCTTGTTGGGCGAAGGAAAGAGTTTGTTCTGCACCCTGCTGACCTTAGGAGTCTAATTAGTGGTGTGGGAACTCCTTTCCCTAAACTCTGCACAGGCTTCTGCCCTGTGCAGTCCGGAGGAGGAGAAGGAAAAGCCCGGTCGGTGGGCGGAAGTGACTTAAGTTTCCATTCATTATTTTATAGTGTAATTCAGTATTCCCCTGGGTTGAAGCTCTGAGCACATAGTTGAAGATGTTAATGAGGATGGATTTGGTTGTTGTTTCATAGACCAGGATTGCTGATGCTTTCGGAAGCTGGCTGATTTTTCTACCAGTAATCAAGGGGTTTTCTTGGTCAGTTTCTGTAATTGCTCGGAAGTCTGTGTTCTTTCCTGATTTCCAGAGCAAAGGAAGGTAAGGCACAGGGTGACTTGTCACATCTCAACAAAAACATCCTTTCATCTGCTAATCCTGTTTTTGCAGATGTAAGTAACATAATGACCCCTCCCCCTCCCTTCCAGGCCTAAGGGAAAGCCTCTCTAGGACTAATTCTGCAGCGTTTTACGGCTTTAAGAACTGACGATTGATCTCCCAGAAACCTTCATTGTTTTCATTTTTTACTAGCATTGACTGAGCTCAGACCGGGGCGAGGTAAGAAAGAGAATAGCGAGGAGGGTAGAGGGTACAGTCTGCATCCTTTCTCTAGGAAGTTAGAATCTGGGTGGGTGACGTTGGTGCCACCGTTCTGAAGGCCAGCGAGGCTTCCTTTGCCGAGGCTGCAGGAACATCTGGGAGCAAGCTCTAGGCTCTTCCATACTTTGGTGACTAAGCCCTTCTTCCCACACTTCTGCTGAAATTATTGGGCTCTTACCAGTGGATTCGTTATAATGCGTGCATTCCTGGTTCCTAGAAAGATAACCTTCCTGACCCACAGAGAAGTTGCTGGAAAATCTGCCCCACTCTCCTCTGGGGAAGGGGACAGATCCCCCCTGTGCCGTGCATCAGGCTAGGCATTGTATAGGTGTCATTACTTTGACTGATTTATCAGTTTTACAGGTGAAGAATCTGGGACTCAGAGCTCTAAGTCAGGTTACCTGCCCAAAGTCACACCTGGCCTTGCAATGGGGGCGGGGGGAGGGAGGTGGACAGGATGAGTATTAGAGCCCCAAGCTAAGCATCTCTCCTTGCCTGGCTCCCGTAATGTCCCCTGGCAGCACTTTGGCACCTGGGCCAGGCTAAGAGGCTAGGCTGGGGTGGGAAACACACTTAGCTTTATTATGAATAAGTTCCAGCTGCTGAACGAGTCTATAAAATACCCCTGAGCTGCTGACCGCACCTGCGCAGGAAAGCCAGAGACTCTTCAGCGGTCCTCACCCCCTGGCTGTCCTTCCTGCGGGGCATCATTGCCCTCCTGTAACTGAACCAACCCGGAGTTGGCCCCTTGGTGAGTCACAGATACACCGGGCTGAGTTGTTGCACAAAGGCAACTTTATCCGCGTCAAATAAGATCACGGGGAATAACTTGTAGAGCTGTGACTCCCCGAGCAAGAGTGAATGGGTTCCTTTTATTTGTGGTTAGGATGAATACTTATTTATTTATTTTTAAAGATTTTATTTATTTATTTGACAGAGAGAAAAACAGCGAGAGAGGGAACACAAGCAGGGGGACTGAGAGAGGGAGAAGCAGGCTTCCTGCCGAGTAGGGAGCCCCATGTGGGGCTGGATCCTGGGACTCAGAGATCATGACCTGAGTGGAAGGCAGACACTTTACGATTGAGCCACCCAGGTGCCCCTATGGTTAGCATGAATATTTAGGTAGGGGAGCCTTGGGCTCTTCTTAAGGAACCTGCCAAGGCACAGGTCAGATGTTACGTAAAGGAGGCTTGTGCTCTTCCTTGGATGGGGAGATTTTAGTATTACAACGAGGTAAAGGTAAGCTGTCCGTCGTTCTAGAGGTCACTCCACGGTCCATTGGCACATCAGCGAGTGGGGCTGGAGGTTATGCTCAAACTGACCCAGGCGGTCTGGGCTGGCTGGACATCTCATCGGGGTGGTCTCTATAATTGGAGGGCTCTTTTGGTTTCCATTTGCCTAAAAGATAAGCTGCGAAGAGCTTAAGGAAAGATGTGGAACAATGGTCAGTGAGCACAAGCAGGTGGCAGTAAGGGTCAGGCCTGGTGACACCCCTAGCCCAGCAGTGAAGGGGGCCTACCCATGAATTCACCTGAGCATCTTCTGGACAGGCCATACCTGATGGCCAGGATGTGGCAGGGAGGGAGCCAGGGCACCATTTTTCAGGGCTGGGTGGGGACCAGAGCACTCTAAACCAAGTCACTAAAGACTCAGGCCCTCTCTTGTCTTTTCCATCTTCTTGGCTTTCATTCACCAGCGTCTTCTCCTGCTGTCACAAGATGGTGGCCTCAGCAGCAAGCATCACTTCCTCACTCAACTAGGCAGAGTTGTTAAAATGCAGGGAGGAAGGAAGCTGGTTAGTGAATAAGGAAGGGGTGGAGGAGTTTTCTCTCGTGTGTCTTTCCTTCGATCTGGTTCTGAAATCTTCCCAGAAGGACCCCCACCACCACCACCACCCCCGCCCCAGCCGAGGTCCTTTCATTATTATTTTCTCACTGGCTAGCACTTGTTCACCTGGAGCATATTAGCCTGGTTGTGATTGGCTTAGACCTGTGGTTCTGTCTTGGCTGAGCATTACATTCACTTGAGGGGCTTTTTCTTTTTTAATGTGGATGCCTGAGTTCCACCCCCCAGGGATTCTGATTTTGTTGGTCCGCAGTGGGGTTCAGGCAGTGGGATGGTCTAAAAGTTCCCGCAGTGATTGTGGAGGACAGCCAAAGGCGAGAATGGCAGACTGGGCTGGTCCTGGACCATCGCCCGGGTCCAGCTGTTGCCCCTCAAACAAGAGCCAGGTGGGGGGCTGGAGAGCCGCGGAGGAGCAGCGAAGTGTCTGCCACAGCAATTCCTGTCTTTGTTCTTGACAAGATAGATGGACACTTCGAACGAATTCAGGAAAGGTGGTTAAGTGCACTGTAAACTAATAACCCAACAGTCAGAAAGCTTGCTTTCTAAGGAAACCAAACAGAAAAAGACATGACCAGCTACCACCGTATCCCCACCAAAGCATTTTCAGAGTCATTCCGTCTTAATCAGGATATGATTCCCAAACAGCTTATGCACAAATATCACTCAAAGGAGAACCTCTTGCCCAAACACAGCACAGGCAATCGGTAAACATTGTCCCCCCATAGAATCTCTCATTCAACAAAATCCACTTAAACTGAGCACCTGGGCAGCTCAGTTAAGTATCTGCCTTCAGCGCGTGGTCTTAGAGTCCTAGAATCGGGTCTTGCATTGGGCTCCCTGCTCAGTGAGGAGTTTGCTTCTCCCCCTCCCTCTGTCCCTCCTCCTGCTCGCTCTTTCTCTCAAAAAAAAAAAAACAAAAAACAAAAAACTCCAGATCTAAGTCAAGGCAGGTGCTGTATTCAAGCCAGAGGGCTGGAAATTAGGATGGGGTGTGTGTATGGGTGGGGTACACGTAGGCAGATACCTGGGTAGCAGAGCTGCACAGTAAAGATGGAACCATTTAAAAAAAAAACACACTCACATCCAAATCCTTATTATCCCCTTGTGGGGTTAGTGCTGCCTTTGATCAAGACATAATTGGTACTCCTTCATGGGGCTGCCTTCCCAGGCAGGACCTCCTCCGTTGCCGGTGGATTTGGTGTTTGGGAAAAAATCCAGACTCCTCCAATCTCGTGCATGAGGCAGGGGAGGAGGCTGGTCCTACCAAAATGAGGTGTGGCCATGAGGTAGTTCCAGAGTCATTCCTTACTGCGGATGATATCAGTTTTTGTTAGGGTACGGGAACGCAGGCTTTAGGACCTGGCTCTCCTGGTTACTTCTTGATTGACCTGGGGCGAGCCCCTAAACCTTTTTGGCTTTAGTGTTCTGGCGGGTGAGAATGGAGGTTAAGAGGATCTCCAGGGTTTCTTGGAGCTAAGGGGAGGTGACGTTTATTGTGTGCATGTCTAGGGCACGGTGTTACTCACTTCATATGTGTTGTGTGGAGTTAGTCCTCATGGCAGCTTTACAAGTTCCATGGCAACCCCATTTGTGGATGGCGAAACAAACCCAGAGAGGCTGGGTAATTGTCAAGGAGAACATAGCCAGCTGATCGAAATCACATGCTGTCTGTGTTGAGACTAGCACCCCCCAGTTTTTTTCAGGAATAATATAAGCACATGGTGGGAAAAAAGTTAAACAGTTCTATCCTAGAAGATAGACTACCACCTACCCACTACCTAGAGATAAACTACCACGCACCCACCAGTCTTACTTTCTAGAAACAACCACATGTATTTCCTAGAAGAAATACATTTCTTGTGGTATTTGTCTAGAAATGTTTTTCTGCAAATTCAAATGTATTTTGCCCTATTAGGGGTTAGTTAAATCTTTTCAATGTTAATTTCTTAAAAATTTTTAATTAAGGGGCGCCTGGGTGGCTCAGTGCATTAAGCCTCTGCTTTTAGTTCAGGTCATGATCTCAGGGTCCTGGGATGGAGGCCCGCATCGGGCTTTCTGCTCAGCAGGGAGCCTGCTTCCCCCTCTCTCTGCCTGCTTCTCTGCCTACCTGTGATCTCTCTCTCTGTGTCAAATAAAAAAAATTATTGAGATAGAATTGACTTAGAACATCATATTAGTTTCAGGTGCATGGCATGGTGATTCTATATTTGTGTCCATTGTGAAAGGATCACAGCCTAGTTAACCTGTTACTGCTTGCAGTTAACTGTATTTTTCCTTGGGATGAGAACTTTTAACATCTGTTCTCTTACCAACCTTAAATATGCCTTACAGTATTATTAACTACAGTCGCCGTGCCATACAGCACATCTCCATGAAACACTCAACTTTAGACCTGGAAGCTTTCAATCCCCTTCACCTGTTTCGCCCACCCCCTGCCATTTGGCTCCAGCAACTACCCACCTGTTCTTTCCATGAGTTTGTTTTTAAATTCCACATATAAGGAAGGTCCTATGGTATTTGTCTTTCTCTGACTTACTTCATAAACATTATCCTCAAGGTCCATCCAGACTTTCACAGGTGATAAGATTTCCTTCTGGTTTATGGCTGACTGATATACCATTGTATACAGACAAGCCATGTTGCCTCTGTCCATTCAGCCATTCATGGACGCTTGGGTGGCTTTCCCGTCTTGGCTATTGTGAATAATGTTGCAGTGAACTTGGGGGAGCAGGTATAAGTAGTGAGTTACTTGGCATAAGTACCCAGCAGTGGAATTTGCGGATCACATGGCAGCTCTATTTTTTTTTTTTTTTTGAGGAACTGCCACACCGTTTGCCATTAAGTGTCTGCACCAATTTCCATTCCCACCATTTGTGGGCAGTAGCGGCGTTTGGCTGTAAGGGATTTCTGCTCAAGTCCAGAAACCTGACAGTGATGGTGAGATTATCCAAAATGTGACTTTGAAGAAGATGGTGAAGAGAATTCACAAGTTCCAGATTCTCAATCACTATTTGGTATTTTAAAATGTTTTATTTATTTATTTGCCCAAATAAGAGATCGCGTGCATGTACACAAGCAGGGGGAGCTGCCGAGGGAGAGGAAGGCTCCACGCTGAGCAGGGAGCCCAATGTGGGGCTCAAACCCAGGATCCTGGGAATCATGACGTGAGCCGAAGGCAGACGCTTTGCTCACTGAGCCACCCAGGTGTGCTTCAATCACTCTTTTGGACAAGTACTTGAAGTCCACCACACACTGGAGAGAACACACCTGGGGAACTTGTTTGCTGCTCCCCCCCCCACCAGTTCCTGGCCACCAGCGATGGCCCCAACAACACCTGTTTTTGAAGAGTCTTCTTTCGGACTGCATTTAATAACTAATAAGGGCATATTTTTCTTTCCATAAACTAGTTGGATTTTAAAGAAATTTTTCCAATATCTCTGTGCCTGTTAAATAGGGGAGGGGTGGTTGCTTTTCATTCTACAACTTTAATTTTTCAAAAAAATGTGGACTTTTTCTAGACTAAAATTCTATATGTTCTTTGGTAATTTGAAAGTCAGAGAATACTGGCTGCTGATTGTTGCCATCCTCTTCTCACAAAATTATTTTCTGCTTTTCTGTGGAATTTTCAACCTTTAGCAGTGTCTAAAGTGCTGCTGAGTTCATGCATTTATCCTTTAGAGGATCTGTAATGTTTCAGGAAAGACTTATGGGCTTAAGCAAGGAACTTAATGCCAGCTCACTGTAATAAATCTGTGCCTATTCATATTAAACTTAATGATGAATTCTTTAGCTTTTGCTTAGGGTTTTTTCTGATGGCCTTTTATGAATAATCTTTTCTAAGGCACTATTGCCTTGCCTTTTTTGTGCCGGTGTTTCAGAAACTAGTGGACTTGATTCCTCAGCTTCCACTATATCCAGTTGTGATAAAATCTTATTTTTGAGGTATGATCTAAAGGTTACAGAAATAGAAGTGCTTGGGTGGCTCAGTCATTTAAGCATCCAACTCCTGATTTTGGCTCAGGTTATGATCTCAGGGTCGTGAGATGCAGCCCAACTTTGGGCTCCCTGCTCAGTGGGGATCTGCCTGAGATTCCCTCCCTCTTCCTCCCACTGCTTCCCTCCCCCGTGAAAAATATAAATTAAATAAAATGTAGTTTTTTTAAAAAATAGGTTACAGAAATAAAATAATGAAGCCTAGTAAAACATCGTAGGAGTGTATTATAACATATTAAACTAGTTCCTTGTCCCAGTATTTCATTGCTACATTTTCTATAGTGTTGTGTGCACACATGTAAGTATATCGCTAAAAAAAAAAAAAAAACTACTGTACCGAGACCTTATGTAGCAATGGGTGTACACATTTTGCATTTTGAGAGGTAAAGTTCTTCGAAGTTGCACCAGTGTTCACTCCCACCAGCTGTTTCTGGGAGTGTCTGTTTCCCAGACTTTAACCAACATGGATTTTGCCGAATGTTTTCACTTTGGCTAGTGTGGTGGGTGGAAAAACGCTTCCTCCCTGAACCCTGGCCCTCTCTGACCCCATGGCGCATCTCATATGGTGAAGGAGTGCCTACAGCTTGGGTTGTTGTAACCAGGATGCCCAGAGGAAATCTTCTTAGCCCCCCTGCAGCCCCCATATATTTGGCAAGTGGCATTCCTGTGATCCTTTGCAAGGACTGGAAACACTTTGAAATACAACTGATAAACTTTTTTTTTTTAAACCACACCGGATACTTGACAGAGTGGCAAGGGGAGAGGGCAAAGCTCTCTGGCTGAGCAGAGAGCCTGATGCCGGGCTCCATCCCAGGACCCTAAGATCATGACCTGAGTTGAAGGCAGACACTTAACCAACTGAGCCACCCAGGTGCCATGAATTTGGCTGATTTTAAGTAAAGTTTAACCCTTGCTACATTTTCTCTATGCTCCTGAGAGCCCTCTTTGTAGTGTGCGGTGAGGGAGGAGGGCAGAAGTGCGCATTTGCAGTTGTCGAGGTAGGATTCAGAGGGTTTTCAAAGAGGTTTTTTAGTCTGGGCAGAGATTTTCTTCCCATGAATACAAGTGTAATATAAATAGTCCGAGCAATGCTTTTAAAAAACATTTATAAGCAGCTGGCTTAAAATTCCTCAGTCTGCCTTTTCTCAGGCTGCCCTCTGCATGAACAGCCCAGAGAAAGGAAGCTAAAAAAGCCAAGCTGGTTCTCACTTTTCTGGCCCCACCTTCCAGTTGAAAAGGTAACTTCGACATGTACCTCTCTCTGTCTCTCTGTGAGGTCTCCTGGCTCCTCATCCTCTTGCCCTGCAGTGGAGCTGAAGGAGTTTGCTCTATTGAAAGAAACATTGCTGTCTGGGTGCGGTATAGAATAAAAACAGTAACAACGAAGAAATAGCCCTGGCCCAAGTTCAAGAACACGGGGAAGTGGAGAACCGTTTGGGAGCTGAACAGGAAACAGTTTCAATTGGAGAAAAGTCGCAGAGCTCAGTGATGTCTTCGTGAGAACTGGAACCCTTCAGCTTTGCTTCCCGCCCCCCTCCCCAGCCTGTGGGCACTATGCCAGCGTCTGGTTGTGACATCTGTGGCTGACCTCGTTCACATTCAAGACTGTCGTGCTGGATGCCAAGAAGAGACTAGAGTAGAGCATCAGCCAACAGTGTACATTTTTCATTCAGTTAGGCGGTTAAGAGGCGAGTAAAGGACGACCACCAAGTTTACCTTCAAGCATGACCGTGTTCAGAGGGAACAGACGTCCTCCCTGAAATCAGCGTGAGAGGCAAGGAGGTTGGCCGTAGAGGGACATTCTGGAAACGGCCACTGAGACAGATGGGGTTTTTTGTGCATGGAATGGAAGTGCTTTCTGTTAAGTCTCCAGGCCCTGCCAGCAAGAGTCCTCAAATCTGGCCTGAAATGTGTCTCGAGGGTCAGCTTGGAGAGATGACTACTGTGGGATGGGTGTCCGTGGGTCATGGTAACCTGCAGGCTGGAAGCAGAGAAACCAGCCCGAACGGAAAGTTGGAACTAGAACATGACAGAGTCATTTGTGAGGCATGGCGAGTAGGTGGGGGTTCAAGACCGGGAGTTCTCTTGTAAAGATGACAAACTGAGGGACATTAGGAGCAGCCCCTAGCATGAATTTGGGGGGCTAACCGAAGCAGTTCTTACAGTACATACGGATCAGGGGAGCAGTCGGGGGGAAAAAGGCCCCAGAGCTTTTGAGGTCGCTCCCCACCCAGCCTGGCTCTGCACCATGACTGGGACAAGGCTTTACGAGAAAGGACTCATCAGTGCTTCACAGAAATTTATGGGAACAGTAAGCCAAAAAGACTAAAACCAAGATAATGTTTTAAAAATAGGACTTTCAAGTCACTCATCTGTAGGAAACCAGCAGAGGTCTGCTGGAGGGGAGGTGGGTGGAGGGCTGGGGTAACTGCAGGGTGGGCATTACGGAGAGCGCAGGATGGGGTGAGTACTGGGTGTGATACGCAACTGATAATTTCGTGAACACTACACCTGAAGCTAATGATATACTATCCGTTGGCTAATTGAATTTAAATTAAGAAAAAAAAAAGACAAAAATAGGACTTCCTTTCACATAGCCCAGAGCTGGCATATGTTGAATATATGGATTGTAGAAGCAGTAAAAGTAGATACTGTTTCTTGCTGTAATGAAGGATATCACCAACACAGACATAATAAAGGAAAATAATACATTTTTCAGGTTCTGCGGACAGTTGTTGCTTTTCTGTGCACTCTGTCCCCCCCCCCCCACCTTCCCCACTAGGGATGGCAAAGGGACTATTTTGCAAAGAGGAGAAATGGTTGGCTGCAAATAAACACACACAAACACACACCCTGTCAAAGAACAACAGAATTCCCCAGCATTATTGAGTGCCTTTTCAATTTATTTTATTTTTATTTCTCAACAAAGGGAAAAGGAAATAGTTTTGCGCTCAGGAAAAATTGTTCCCTGCTCCTAAATATGGCAGTCTCTGGCAGTCCTGCAGGCCCAGGAGGGGACTGGTTTACCTGCTCCAACGATGTCCTGTGCCATCATGAACAAGCTCTGGGCCCGACGACGTGCCCTTTGCTTTTAAAGATTTGTTTATTTATTTGGGAGAATGAGTGAATGAGCCAGGAGGAGGGGGTGGGGGAGGGGGCATAGGGGGAGAATGGGAATCTCCAGCAGATTTGCCAGCTGCAGGCAGAGACTGACCCCCCCACCCCTCCCCCCACTTTCATCCACTCCATTACCCAATAACCCCTGTGGGGGCCACAGGGCTGCCTGAAGGACAGATCCCAGATCCATCACTTCCCAGACCTGGAGCCCCCACTAACTCCGGACTGCCCCCACTTCACAGATGACAAACACATGCAGGTGGGCGATCAAATGCTTATTATAAGATACTGACTCAGTTCCTTTATTTGAGTTGGGAATGACTTTACTCACAAAAGCAATTATGTATGCCAATTAAAATTATACCTTGGGAGCAGCTCAATGAAGGAAAAAACAAAAGCTAACTAAGCAGACTCAGCTGTTTCCAAGTTTCATAAATACTGGTTTGGAGCATATTCATTTTGTTCTCGAGTGAGCTCAGAGACTTGGGACTTTTTTTTTTTTTTGCTGGGGCAGGGCATGATCAAACTAGAAGCATGTTATTGTTTTATCCTGCCACTATTGAGGAAATATAATGGCTGTTTAATTTTGGCCCTGGCTGACTCTGGGGCTTGAACAATGAATGATTTGCATGGATTGAGGTTTTCCTTGGAATTCTGGAGTGGAGGAGGGATTCCTTGCTGCTCACTGTGAGCTATGGGTGGGTAAGGGGCAACTCAGCTCCACCTGGGCTTCCCAGATCCCAGCAAGTGGCTTCTCCTTTAGTTTTAACCCCTGGCTCCCCAGGCAAGAGTTTTGTCTGTCTGTGGGCTGGTGGTTTTGTTTTGTTTTTGACTCTGTTTTCACCTGAAGTGAGAGTTGTTAACTATTAAGTATGACTGGTGCAAATGCAATGTCAATATCCTCTCCTCTGCCACCACTTAATTTTTCACACTGAAAGTCTGGAAATAATTTACAACGTTTATGATATTTAAGTACATTTCTAGGCAATTTTGGGGGGTGCGGTTGCCCGAGCAAACTAAATGTTTCCTATTACATTTCGCTGGAGAGTCACAGTGAGGGAATGCTTGCACTTCGACATTTCTGGCTTTTCAAGCATTATTTCACATTATCCCCAGGCAGCTCCCTGGGCGGGGGGCACACACACAACGTAAGGGCCCTATTGTTGTAAACACTGTCAGTCATTTCCGTTTTCCTTAGCCCCGCATTTCACTGATTTGAGGTGAAAACAGGAAGGTTAAGAAAGCTCCTGTCGGGGTTGACAGATGATCCTAGGCAGTAAGCTCATCCCCAGAGGGTGGGGCCGGGGGTGGAATGTCGGGGGAAGCCCCCGCGAAGACCCCTGGCCCCAGAAAAGGGGGCTAATGCCGGTGCGCAGCCCATTTGTCCTGGAGCGGGTCCAGGAGGAAGGCTGTCACAATGGGCTGGAAAGTAATTCGCCCATGATAATGGGCCCGGCTGAATACCCGGAAATCTCAGCCCAAGCACCAGGTCCCGGCACGGACTTGGAGCATCTGTGAAGCAGCTTTTGGTCGCCCCCCCAGGGTGTCTCACCTGGCACAAGTGTGTGGGCGGGGACGCGGGGGGGGGGGCGAGGCAATGATGCAGAGAAACACTTGGAAGAAGGGCGACTAAAAATCTACATGTGCAGTTAGTTGGAGGAAGGAAGAGAGATGTCCCTGCAAAAGCTCCCAGATACCTTCCAGGGATTGGGGAGGGGGAGCGCGGGTACCTGCCTCCCAAAGGGGTGAGGAGGGCCACCCAGAGCGGTTGGGCTGCACCTTCCTCTGGTTCAGTCTTCTGTTCTCAAACTTGAACGCCAGCAGGAAGTCCATTCTTCCTCTCCCCCACCCGACTTCCCGGCCTTTAAGGTCGACAAAGTGTGATTAAAATGCTAAGAGCGTCTTCCCTCTTCCTGATTTACTCCACTGTAATGCCCAGGAGCCTCAGGCCAGCCAAGTGCCTGCATGCCGGACTCTGGGGGCCTCTGTTCCCTTCGTTGCATTTAGGGCCTGGCTGGTCATTTATAAGACCAGGGAAACAGCAAAGGATGTGAAATACACCCATGTCTTTGGAGAATGACTTTGAATCTTTAAGTACATGACCTTTTTTTTTTTTTTTTAAGTGCAAGCGAAAATGTGAATTCAATATTAAGGAAAGATTTCACACCTCAGTGCAACATATTTTAAGAGCCCTTTTCGAGTGCGGCACACAACAGTGAAATACTGAAATCTCTGTAACCTCATTGCACTAAGACTGTTTTCTGTAGGGTAGGTCTTTTTATTTTATTTTTTTTTTTATTGTTACTAAATTTTTTTTTCCAGTGTTTCAAGATTCATTCCCCATTCCCCACACCCAGTGCTCCCCGCTTTAGGTGTCCCCAGTACCCACCACCAGGCTCTCCCATCCCTCCACCCCCCTCCCTCCAAGTCCCTCAGTTTGTTTCTGTGTTCAAAATCTCTGTTGTTTCGTTTCC
>PITA01030376.1:0-16595 GCA_004023965.1 Spilogale gracilis | reverse complement strand
TTTATTTATTCAAGACAAAGAGAGCACAAAGTGAGGGGTAAGGGGCAGAGGGAGAGGGAGAAGCAGACTCCCTGATGAGCAGGGAGCCTAACATGAGGATCGATCCCAGGACCCCAAGGTTGTGACCTGAGCTGAAGGCAGATGCCTAACTGACTGAGCCATCCAGACACCCCAGCTGATAGCCCATTTCTTTTAGTGCCCAATACTATTCCCATGGTCTGGATGTATCACAGTATGTATTTATGTATTTCCATTCACCTACCAAAGGACATCTCGGCCACTTCCATGTTGTGGCAGTCGTGAATTAAGCTGTTGTAAACTGCCTCGTGCAGGCTTTTAGGGAGACATATATTTTCAATTCCTTTGGGGATGTACCAAAAAGGATGATTACTGGATCTGAGGGTAAGAGTATGTGTAGTTTTGTAAGAAACCATCAAATTGTCCTCCATTGTGGATGTACCATTTTGCATTCCCACCGGCAGTGGATGAGAACTCCTGCTTCTCCACATCCTGGTGTTGTCAGCATGTTGGATGTTGGCTGTTTTAATAGGTGTGTAGTAGACTCTCTTGTCTTAGGAGCTGCTTTTCATCAACAGAATACCATACAAAAGATGGGATGCCCCTTCTGTGACTAGGTCACGAGAGACTGTGACTTCCATTGTTAGCATTTTCTCCCAGGATCACCCTGATGAAGCCGGCTGCCATGTTAAGAGCTGCCCCACAGAAAGGTCCACACGGCAAGGAACAGAAGAGGTCTCCAGGCGACCGCCAGCGAGGAAATGAGGGCTTCAGTCCAACAGCACAAGAGCGATGAACCCTGCCAACAGTCACTTGAGTGAAGTCAACCCCATGACCAAGCCCAGACACCTTCGCTGCAGCCTGGGAGAGACCCAGACTCCAAGGACCCACCTAAGCCACACTTGGATTCCTGACCCCTAGAAACTATGAGATAACATTTTTTTAAAGACTGGAATAATTTGTTATGCAGCAGTGAATAGTTAACACAGTAGCCATTAAAATATGTTTATGGTTTTTTTTTTGTTTTTTTTTTAAAAGATTTTATTTATTTGACAGAGAGAAACACAGCTAGAGAGTGAACACAAGCAGGGGGAGTGAGAGAGGGAGGAGCAGACTTCCTGCTGAGCAGGGAGCCCGATGCGGGGCTCGATCCCGGGACTCCGGGATCATGACCTGAGCCGAAGGCAATCGCTTAACCAATTGAGCCACCCAGGCGCCCCAAAATATGTTTATGGTTTTAATTGTTCTTCCCAGGTTAGTGATAGAGGCTGGGTATACAACAGAATCACAGCGAAGGGGAACTTCAAAAATACTGATTCTCAGCTCCATACTCATTTTGTCCTCCTGGGCTGAATTCCAGCTGAAGTCAATATGCATCTCTAACTGAAGAATGTTATTGCAGGGTCACTGGCTGGTTACTGAGATTAAGCAGGTGGGATGCTGGTGTGGCATAGTCAGTTAAGCACCCGGCTCTCAGTTTTGGCTCAGGTCATGATCTCAGATCGTGAGATGGAGCCCCGAGTTGGGCTCCAAGCTCAGTGCAGAGTCGGCTTGAGTTTCTCTCTCTCTTTCTTTTCTTCTGCCCCTTCTCTTGTGCTCTCTCTCTAAAATAAGTAGAAAAATAAATCTTAAAAAGAAATTAAGCAGGCAACTTTGAAGAAATGATGAGTTCTGGCTGGGATTCAGTGAAGAAGGTTCTGATTCAGTTGATTAAGGTTTAGGTCAGGGACCTGAATTTAAAGAAAAAGAGAAAAAACCTGCCTCTGATGTTTCCGACAATCCTCCTGGGGTAGGAGCTACTGGTTTAGGTGATATTTGTACTATTTAGTGAACAGTCACATTTCCTGAAGTGTTTGGCTAATACGAAACCCGTGGTTTTTATTCCTGGCTGCACATTATGATCACCAAGGGAGCTTTTAAAAAAGTACTGTTACCTGAACTGCACCCCCCTTCCCCAGACCAATTAAGTCAGAATCTCCAGGGGGGAGGAGGGGCTCTGGCACTAATATTTTTAAAAGCTCCCCAGTTGATTCTAACATGCAGCTAAGGTTGAGAACTTTTATGTTAAATCTTTAAAGAACAAATAGAATTTTCTCATGAACTGCATTTGGAGGCTGCATTTGATTATTGTCTGGGTTTTAGTCTTTCCTAGAGCAAATTTGTTAAAAATATAAGTTTTCCAATGTGGTCTGACTAATGCAAACCTGTTGGATCTGTAGCTTCGTTTGATCTGAGTGCTAGACTTCGATAAGTGTGGTGACAGCTCCAGGTTAAAAATTTCTTTTTCTTTTTTTTTTTTTTGGCAGCTTCATCAGTCTGTTGTTCCACAGGGCTTTGAAAGAACTCACTCTCCAGGACTTCTTCACATTCACTGCTGCTGAAATGGTTTCCTCCATCAGGTATTTTTGCTGGTGGTCATTTTGGTGCCTGTGGCCAGGGATAGAGTGGGCCTGGTCCCTGGAGAGGTGGTGGGATGACCTCTCAGGGCAAGTAAGTAACAGGGGGCAGACTGTGTTTCCAGTGCGCGTACCCTAGGTCTCTGAGTGATCTAGGGGTGACAGGTGGTAGATGGTTCAGATGGAATCTGGACGTGTGGGCTGGGGTGTCCACATGCATGGCAGGTGTGTAGGGCCCTTGGAGGTATGGGGCAGAGCTGGGTTGTTGTGACGTGCAGGGATGGGCTGGGAGCTGAGGGACGAGGGACTGAGGTGCAGGGGCCCTCCACAGGCTGTCATATTCCAAAAAAGAATACTAGTGAGTCCAGGAATTTGAGTCATACCTTGTCTTGCACGTCAAAGTGAATGGGTATTTGTCAAGGCAGGAGTCGGGACGTACCATCTGATGACTTGATGGGTTGATTTCTTGCATTTAGATATAGATAAGTGGTACGTAGGCCCTCATTTGGACCCTTGACCCAGGTACCACACACATGAGGGATGAGCTTATGCAAAACCAGCAGATGTCCAAAATATGTCTAGGCAGAAGGAACCCAACCGAAGGAGATCTTGAACTGAAGGTCAAGGTGAGGAAAAGGAATCATGTAAATGATGGGTAAGTTCTTGGATAATTCGAGGCCCTCCCTCTGTCTATTAAAATCTCCTGGAAGGACACTTGGCAACTGATCCTGCAAGAACCCTGCAGTTTCCTTGGATTGTTGCTGGTTGACTGGGCTCCGTCACAGAGATGGCCAAATGTTTCCATCCTTGCTCAATGGCAGTATCACACTTGTCTTCGCTTTTGTCTTCACGTGGCTGTCTTCCCTCGACGTGTCTCTTGCTGTGTCCCTTTCTCTTCTGAGGACGCTGTTATGGACTCAGGGATTACTCTAACCCAGTATTATCTCAATCTGTGAGGACCCTAAATTCAAACAAAGTCACCTTCCAAGATCCTACGTGGATAAGCATATTGGGGGCAGGGTGCTGGTCTACCCACTATGGGCTGTCAAGTGTCTTTAGGAAGAAGTTTCCTGCATGCTCTTAGAGATGGCCTCAGCCTCAGAAATGCTTGTGTCAACTTTAAGGTTGGGGTAGGGGGTGTGTAGGATGGGGTTGCGGGGAAGACCTCAGGTAGATGTTTTATTGACTGTCAGCGACCTGCTAGGTGCTTACCAGATATTTGTGGTGTTTAATTCTTAAAACAATAATCCTCAAGGCATGACCAAGACCAACAGCATCAGCATTATCTGAGAACTTGTTAGAAATTAGAAATGCACATTCCCACATCATCCGTGGCTCAGTGAATCAGAAATTTGGGGGGTGGGCCCCAGGAATCTGTGTTTTAATCCCCAGGTCTCTGGTGTTTGCTTGAGTTTGAGGAACATTGCCCAAAAATGTCCTTAATCTTTAACACAAATGTGTTATCATTACTGTGTCATTACTGTGTCCAAGCCACCCCAAGCAGGAAGTAACTCTGCAAAGCCAAAAATACTCACCCAAGCAAGCCCATCCTTGAAGTTTAGAGAGCTTGTACCCCATCTATCCTGCATGCAAAGAAAATCCAGGATCTATTTTTATTTCCAGTTGCTTCTAACAGTTTCTTTTTTCTGGCAAGGCAGTCGGCCCCCTTCTGATAGCCTCCCAATCAAGGGTAGCCTTCCCACACGTGCTTTTTTTTTTTTTTTTTTTTTTTTTT
The DNA here is from genome assembly GCA_004023965.1 of Spilogale gracilis. Classification (NCBI taxonomy): domain Eukaryota; kingdom Metazoa; phylum Chordata; class Mammalia; order Carnivora; family Mephitidae; genus Spilogale; species Spilogale gracilis. The sequence continues at coordinate 12,446 of PITA01030376.1, read as the reverse complement.
TTTTTTTTTTTTTTTTTTTTTTTTTTTTTTTTAAAGATTTTATTTATTTGACAGAGAGAAACACAGCCAGAGGGGGAACACAAGCAGGGGGAGTGAGAGAGGGAGAAGCAGGCCTCCCGCTGAGCAGGGAGCCCGATGTGGGGCTCGATCCCGGGTCTCCGGGACCATGACCTGAGCCGAAGGCAGTCGCTTAACCAACTGAGCCACCCAGGCGCCCCCCCACACGTGCTTTTAAGTTTTGTCTGTGAATTAGATAGAGTTTTGAAAGGGCAGAACCAAAAGTGTCCAGTCTCATTTTTAGTAGTCTTTGTGAATAAGAAAACAATGCCAACAAGTCAATATTTTGTGCAAATGGCAGTGAAATTCCCCTAAATGGCTCCCCGGCTCCGGTTTTGTAGAATAAAATCAATCAAAAGTTCTGTTGGGCAAAAGATGTTGTGCATCCAGGAGGCCCCCCTGCTGGAGGATGGAGGCTGTACTTCTCTGTTACCATGCAGGGAAGTTAACAAAAGTGCTTAAACCTTTGACATCCAGTGTGTTAGCCATCAGGCGGTGGAGGGCAGCTCATTAGCGTCTGGTGACCCGGAATTCTCACTGAGACCCAGAGATCCACAAGATGGCAGTAGCTGTAAGAGCATTGCACACATGGTCCATGCTGCTTTTGGAATTTCCAAATTAAAAAAAAAAACCTGCAATCTGGAGGAGACCGTGAAGGACCATTCATCCTAGTCCTGCCCCCATCCCTCCAGAACTGTGCATTGCAGAAGCAACATGAGCCAACTGCTCATAAAGCACTTAGGGAAAGAAGCTCCCCAAATTCCATGTGTTTAGTCAATGGAGTAATTACATTATTTACCTATTTCCCATCCTCTCCAATTTTTATTCTAAAAATTGAAGTCTACAGGCAAGCTGGAAGATAAATGCATCTGCTTGTCCTTCCCTTGGACCCATCGGTTGGTAACATTTTGCTGTGTTTACTTTTTCTCTCTCTTTCTCCCTTTTTTGGGGAGGAAATGCTTGAAAGTGAGTTACAGACATCCTGACCCTTCACATCTCACTCATTCAGCACTACTGAGAATGAAGACCGTTTTCTACATAAGCACAACATCATTATCACACTCCCAAACTTTAACATTGGTGCATTTATATTATGTGACTCAAAATCCATATAGAAGTTGCTGCAGTAGTCCCAGTATATTCCTCATAGAGATATCCAACCCCCCTCTGCAATCCATTTGAGAACCATACACTGCTTTTAGTGGTTGTGTCTCTTCAACCACTTTTCCTTTATCCTTTTCTTCTTCTTCTCCTTCCCCTCCCCCTCCATTCCTCTTGCCCCTCCTCCTCCTTCTTCCTTCTTTTCTTCTCTTTCTCCTTCTTCTTCTTATGTTCCTCCTCCTTCTTCTTCTTCCTCCTGTTTTTCCTTCTCCTTCTCTTTCTCTTTTTCCTCCTTGTCCTCCTCCTCCTCTTCCTTTTAGAGCTGCCCTTCTTTTGGGGGAGGAATTTCTTTCAGGACTTAACATTTCTTAACAGCCCAAATCACTTGTTGGGTAGAATGCCCACCACTCTAGATTTGTCTTACTGTTTCTCTACCATTTGACTGGAGTTGAGTATCTGGGCCAGAATTCTACCTGGGGCATCTGGTGTCCTTCCAGCTAATGCTGGTGGCACTACATTGGAACTGAACCTTATGCAGAGCACTCTTTCTGGGATGACGGCCATCCTGAACTGTGGACTGACTTCCCCCAGGCTGTTCTCTCTTCGCCACAGTCGGTGGGTGTTCCAACAGTGTTGATCGCATCAAGGCATTCCTTTGCCTGAACTCTACTTGTTGCTTCTCATCATGCTCCAGCAAAGCCCAGATGCCCTTTCCTGGCCTTTGTGTCCTGCACCATCTGGCCTCCCCCTCCCCTTCTGACCTTGTTGGTACCATGCTTCCCTGCTCACCGTGCTCCAGCTACATGACCCTCTCTGTGTTTCCCAGACACCGCACTATGGGCTTCCCATTCCCTCTGCCCTCCATGCTCTGGCATGGCTGACTCCTTCTAATGATTCAGGTTTCTGTTCGGATTTATCATTTCCACCCCTGTTTTACTTTCTTGATCGTTTTGTCTGTGAAGCTGTGGTTACCAGCCCCATCCCACGGGCCACGAGCTCCTAGAAGGCCAACACCTGGGTTGTTATGTTCACCATTGCGTTGGCACCCAGAGTAAAACCTGGCACGTAATAAGTGCTCAGTAAATGTTTGCCAATGCACGAGCGAATGAATGGAGTCCATCCGATGTCATACTGGGGCATTGCTTTAGTTTCTTAGATGGAAAAATAATAAGGAAGCTATAGCTCCTGCCCAGAGGCAGCTTCTGGTTTGGTGGGGATGACTTACATGTACAGAGACAGCTGGGGTCTAATTTGGGTGGCTGACTACCTTCTCAGGAAGGGGAGGTTTCCCACCAGGAGTGATGAGAGAACTCTCTCATTCATATGATATGGCAGAGATTTTCCCTTAAAATGCCATGGTGGCCGTGTTGGGGCTTGTCCTGAGAGGCAGAAGGCCCAAGTTCCGGGTGTGAGCTGTGTGACCTCGGAGCAGACAACTTAACCCCTCTGGGCCTTATTTCTCTCATTCGTCAGTGAGACTAAGTTCTACTCTTTGTGAGCAGATGACACTGGACAAACCTCTTCCCTTTGGGCCTCACTTGCCTCATCTGTAAAATGGAACTAATGACACCTATCTCATACGGTTGCTGGGAGGAGCCCTGCGATGGCGACATGACCAAACTCGGCCAACCGTCCAACACACTCTCCAGCAGTAGGTGTGGATCTACAACAGGGGCGGTTCTCAGCGAGCACAGACTTCTCAGATCGTCTGTGCCTTCAGAACTTTCTGCAGCTGCTCCAGCAAGAAAAACTAGCCCTTTTGCCCAAAATCCTTCCCTAGAAGTCTTAGCACTTTGAGCTGAAGGGTCATTAAAAGACCAGATGGCTAAGAAACATTTTAAGTTACGGTTCCCAGAAGCTCTGTGATTCAGTTAGAAACCCCGGTGCCCCGGGAGTGCCCTGGGAAGATCAATAATGCCGCTGGTAATCAATACATTAGGCACTCTTCACCCCGCAGGACCTGCTGTCTCCTGGCATGGCTGCCCACCTGCCGCTCCGGACGCCGAGGAGCAGAAGCAAGGCTTGGACCTGTCATGTCACCATAGCAACGGCTGTGCCTGCCTCCCCTAGCTACTCACAACAGTTGTGGGTCCAGCTGGTCACGAACCCCATCTCTAGGCACTCTTGGCCTCTCTCCTCCTGGGTCTGACTGAGCATAGAGCACCCAGGGGGTCCTACCCTAAGGGTGCCAAGCCTGAACGTGGAACAGGATGCCTCTGCCAGCCCACATTAATTTGTCATCATCTAAGCAACAAACATATTAGTACCTTAAGACACTGAGCTTTGGATGCTATTTTTGAGCCCAGGTCTGTCCTGCCTAGTACAGGTTCTTTATGTAAGAGCGTTTTTAGAAGTCTGCAGATGTCCGCTTTTAGAACCGTCTGTAGAACTTCTGGCCCTGCCTCCAGCTTCCTGCCACCTCTGCCCTCTACTTGGTCTATAGGGGGTAGTTTTTGCCCTGGCCTCCCCTTGGATCTGCTGTCATCTACTTAGGTGACCAGCTGTCCTGGTGCACCTGGCTTGAGGGGTTTCCTGGGATTGGAGACTTTGGGTTTTGTTTGGTCATGATTTTATTTTTTGGGGGGCTCTGGGGTCTGAAACTGGTGTTCTTACCCATCTAAGATTGGAATGTAGGCTGAACCTCACTGCCTTTGGCCCAGCAGGAAGGAATGCCATGAGTGTCACAGGGAAAGTTTGGGGGAGCTCAGGCATACCCATGAGGTGTCCTGCTGCCGTGGAATGTTTGCCCTCCCTGAACAAGAGCTGGGATTCTGCCTGCACTCCCCTGGGGGTGGAATCAGCCCTTCCCGGGCCGTGCTGGGAGAGAGGGGCGGCACCTGTTTGGAACCTCAGCTAGGTTGCTCACCAGCTCATTGCTGCCTGATGCTGACCCCTTTGATGTGTCAAGTGAGGTTTGCTCTGAGGACAGAGGAGGCCAACTGACGTTGGGCAAATGAATTAGGGAATGCAGGCTGGGGAGGAATAGAGTGGCCAGCACCCCAGGCTGGAGGGATCGGGAGAAGGAGAGAAGGCAGACACGGATGGAGGTTGGGAAACTGGGTGGACAGGAAGGGAGTGAGTTCATGAGTCTGTGGGCGTGTCCTACCTGCCAGGTGTTGCTCTTGTGTGCTGCCTGGCATAGCGGTGGGGGGCTGTGCTCTCATTCATGCTGTGCCCGCAGCTGGAGGCTTCCGCTGTGTCTCTGGGGTCGCTTTTGTTTCTCCTGCTTGTTGTCTCCCAGTGATTACTTGCCTGCAAGACCCAGAGGACGCCTGTGCTGGTTCTTTGGGGAAGTGGATTTCTACCTGTCATCATGTGGTCAGAGCTCCATGGGCAAGCATCATGATAGCAGACAGGAGTCCTTTTTAAAAAATATTTTATTTATTTGAGAGATATATAGAGAGAATATGAGTGGGGGCAGGGGGACAGGACAAGGGAGAAGCAGGCTCCCCGCCGAGCAGGGAGCCTGACCAGGGGCTCGATCCCAGGATTCTGGGATCATGACCTGAACCAGAGACCGATGTTTCACCGACTGAGCCACCCAGGCGCCCTGCAGGCATGATTCCTGTATGCGCCATGTGCCATGCTGCATCCCAGACCTCAGCTTCCTTCCCAAACTCAGGCCGCCTTCTCATTAGTCCCTGCCTCTGGTCATGGGAACAGCATGCAGAAGGGGTGGACCCATACCATCCAGCAGCACCATCGGAAAACCATCTCAGGCTTCTCCGTTCCTGAGCTGTTGGCACTGTCTCCGGGAATGAAAGATAGCTTCTCATTAGGCTCTGCTGTAAGCTAGAAAATGAGTGAATTAAAGCACTCATTAAGGTCCTCCAGTGATAGAGACGGGCTCTTCCACTGGTCATTCACCATTACAAGTGAATAAGTCTATCAACAGAGTCAGATATTAGGCTCAAGTTCCTTTCTCTAAATACAAAAGGATTTTCCCCTCACTGGGCCATGAAAAATAAATGCCCATTTCTCTCCAATCCAGTCAGCATAAGGCACCTACAGGGAGAGACTCAGTGTTCTCGTGATGGAGGGTTTTCTGCAGCTGAATCTTTTTAAGGTTGTTTCCACACAACTGGCAGGAAGAGGCACTGCATCTTGTGACAGGGAGCTGAGGTTGTGCTGGGAGGCAGGTCTCCTTCTCAGTGCGATGGGCGGGTGGGGATTGGGAGCCGTCCTGAGCAGACCAGTTCTGTCTGGCCCCAAATCCCAGCTGTGGAATTCTCAACTGTTTATCCCAGTTGGGCGGTTGGAAGTGATACTTTCTTGAAGCAGACCGGAGGGGAAACAGAAACCTGGGATTGGAGGGAAGGCGATAGAGATAAGAGGAACAACCTGGAACGAAGGGCCATTCCCAGGGACAGACACAGGCAGCAAGGTTCTGCTCTGAACATTCATTGTTTGGGAGCCCCGGCCGATGACAGGGTCCAGGGAACAGTGGAGGACCATGCAGTGGGTAAGGCAGGTGTCGGAGCACCAGCTGACAGTGGGGGTGGGAACGCCAGCCACGAAACCGGGGCAGAAACTTGGTTGAATGGACTTCTCAGCAGGACAGGGCATATTAGAGCTGACAACCAAGGCTCCGTGACTTGCCAGGGCTTCACCTTGGTTCCCCCAGACAGGGTTTGTGACCATGTGATTTGTTCCAAATAATATCCAGTTACCCCCCCTTCCCCGATAAGGCAAGGCATGGCTAAGTGACTGAAGACAGCATTGGTTTGTTTCCCAAGGCATCAAGAGCCAGAATTTCTGACCTTTGGCAAACTGTGCAGGACCTGCCTCAGCCCTTCTTCCCCTTTATCCACATAAACTTGGCTCCATAAACACAGCTGGAGACTGAGCTGGTAATGCGGGTCAGTTGTGTGACCTTGGGTAAGTCACTCTCTCATCAGGCATAGTTATAGAAATTGATGAGCTGATTCTGAAATGTATATGGAAAATCAAGGGACTACAGTAGCTGAAACAATTTTGGAAAACAACAACAACAACAGCAACCCCAAAACAAAGTTGAAGGGCTCCCACTAGATGATCTTGAAACATACTATAAAGCATAGTCATCAAGACCATATGGTATTGGAAAAAGGATAGACACATAGATCAATGGGATAGAATAGAGTCTGGAAATAGACTGCACATAGTTGGTCAATTGGTTTCAACAAAGAAGTCAACACAGTTTGATGGAGAAAGGATGATATTTTCAACAAGTGATGCTGGAATGATTGGATATCTCTATGCAAAAAAATAAAAAATAAAAATAAAAATCTTAAACCATACTTTGTACCCTATGCAAAACTTAACTCAAAATGGATCATAGCCTAATATTATAAAACTTCTAGAAGAAAACATGAGGGAAAATGTTTGTGACTTTGAGTGAGACAAAGATTTCTTCTAGAGGACACAAAAACCATGAGCTATGAAAGGAGAAAAATGATAAGTTGGACTATATCAAAATTAAAAACTTATGGTCTTCAAAAGACACTGTCTAAGGAAATGAAAATGCAAGATGGTCTTGGAGGAAATATTTGTAAAATACATGTCTGATAAAGGACTAGGATCTTGATTTAAGATACCAACTTTCTGAACAAAGAACTGGAATATAGTACTTTTACAATTCAATAATAAGGAAGCAAATAACCCAATTTTTAAAAAAAGGGCAAAAGACTTGAGCAGATACTTCCTCAAAGAGGATATATGGATAGAAGTAAGCCCATGGAATGATACTCAGCATTAACACTTATCAGGGACAGGTCCATCACATACCATTCCATACCCCCTAGAGGGGCTCCCCCACCCCCGGTCCCTGCCCAGCTGGCGATACCCATGTGGGCAGCAGTGTGGAGCTGGGCGTCTCAAATGCTGCTCTTGGGAATGCAAAGGGCAGCACTGTCCACCTCACACTGTCGCACAATCACTCTGGAAAACAGTTTGGCAGTTTTTAAAATAAAAGTCAAATACATTTATTTTACAACCCAGAGATCCCACCTGGAGGCATTTACCCAAGGGAAATAAATCCACACAGAAACCAGCATGCAAATGTTTAGAGTGGCTTTATTAATTATCATCCCCAAATGGGTACAACCTAGTTGTCTATCCACTGGAATGGATGACAGGAAGGAAGGAAGGAAGGAAGGAAGGAAGGAAGGAAGGAAGGAAGGAAGGAAGGAGGGAGGGAGGGAAGGAAGGAAAGAAGGAAGGAAGGAGACAGAAAGAAAGAATCACGGTGAATGCATACCATAGCATTTTGTTCATCCATAAATAAGAACAAACTACTAATATGTGTAACTACAAGGATGACCCCAAGCATATGAAGCTAGATGAAAGAAGCCAGACTCGAAAGGGTGGCTACTGGGTGACTCCATCCCTGCAGCATCCTAGAGAAGGCAAATCGGTAGAGATGGCTGTGAGGGGCTGGGTGGGGGGGATGGGAACTGACTACAAAGCCCGCAGGAGGGCCCTTCTGGGGATCACAGCAATGTTCTCTATCTCGGCTGCAGTGACGGTTACATGACAGAGCATTCGCCAAAATTTATAGAACTATATAGATATGTATAAAAAACTCTGAATTTTACTGTGTCTAATAAACCTGACTCAAAAAAATTAGTACTTTTCTTGAAATTGCAGTTTTTGTAGGCCAAAAAGCCAGTCAGTTTCCTCTGGTCTAATGTATGCTGTGATGAGGCCCACTAGGACGGTGGATCCACTAGGGGTAAGGTTCACATGGGCTCCTGTCAATGAGAGTGCTTAGTAGCCCACGGCCCAGGGAAGGCTCGAGCCATCCAGCTACCAGGAAGGGACGGAGTGCCCTGCTCACCGGAGTCAGAGGGAAATGCTGCTCAGGGCTCCGACTTCCCTGGACCGGGTCTGGTCATGCAGACACATCTTCTAGTCCTTTCTCCTAAAGCAGGCGCCTCTGCCGGAGGAGACCAGCCCTTACCGGAGCCGAGGCATCCTGAAGCCTGGACCACAACCTTCCCTCTGGACTCCAAGCTTCACATCTTGGTGCCCATTTGTTTGCGGGCCGCCTTGGCTGCCCGTGGCATCACATAGACGTTTTCTCTGAGCTGACAAGTAAAAAGCCGATAATTCTCTGTCAGGCTGAGGCTCCTCTCATAGAAAATCATTGAACGGTCATTTCAAAAGGGTAAAGAATAGAAAGCATCCTTAAAGCTCCCCTGACAGGAGAGATTTAAGAACACGGAAGGGTATTATTGGGCTGTACCATTACTGGATGAACATTCAGTGACAGGCATTACATGGCTGGTGATAAAATCGTGAATATCTTCACGCTTTACCTCCTAGTGGATTCGATTCTTCCATTGCAGACAAAGTCCCCATCAAGAACTGTTTCCTTTCATGAGCGAAGGCAGCTGCAGAAAGTACACTTTTGTCTTCACAAAACAGGTCTACCTTTGAACTGCTTTCTTCAGCACTGATAAAGAGAGAAGTCCTTTTATCTCCCTTGAAGGCCTTCTGCTCCGAGCTCAAGTTAGCTAGATTTGTGGCATTCTCTGACCCCACCGAAACCCGGCTGGTCGCTGACGTCTCGAACAGAAACCTGATAGAAGGCAAAGAACAGGCGTGGCTCTCCAAACTCTGCCCATCTTTAAGGAGTCCTTCTTTCCAGACTCATGAGAGGGTCAGAGGGATGTGGTCTCAGGAAATAGAAAAGACATCTCTATTTGAGTTCAGCATCTATTTAATGTGATTTTAGTGAAAAAAAGAAGGAAAAGAAGGCCTTTGCGCATTGCTTTTCCTTTCTACAGCTTCCATTACTTTTCTGTGAGGGATCCAGGATGTGAACTGATAGATTATGGTTCTTACTTCTCCAACCTGAAAATTTCTCGAGGGTCTTATTTATCTCTGTACTATATACCTACTACTTATACCTATTGTATCACAGTAAGGGGATAATAGCACGGAGAGGCGAGGAAATTAGTATTTATTGGGCGTCTACTATAGACTCGGTCCCTTTATGCATGCGGGTGTATAAATGTCCATGTTTTGTTGGCTGATGCAATGGCGATGCTGTAAAACAAACTATTCCAAAATTTAGTCACTCAAAGAGACTCAATTATTTCATATTGCTCGTATTGTGTGGAGTTTGATCCATCAGAGCTGCATTCGGTGGGGTGGTTCTTATGGTAGGTCTGCAAGTCTGCCAGGATGGCTCTGCTTTGGGCTCTAGTCATCAGGGTGGCTGGGATTCATGGGTCCCACCCTCCTAGGACTGGCCGTGGAATCAAGGCAAGCTCTTCTCTTGCCCATGGCAGAGGCACAAGAGAACAAGTGGAAAAACACAAGGCCTCTCGTGGCTCATGCCAGGAACTGGTACAGCGTCACAAGCACTCGTTCAATCCATCAAAGCAAATGGGATGGCCAGACCCAAAGTCAAGGGCTGGGAAAGAGGCGGTGGGCAGGGAGGGGACAATGCCAAAGCCACAGGGCAAATCCTGAGGGAGAGATGACAACAGGTAACGCAATCTCCACAATACGTGGTGTTACTCCATTTTCCCGATGAGGAGACTGAGGTGGAGGGAGACAAGACCCGGGTTCCAAAGCTTATTTCCTTTCTGGCATGCCATGTTCTCTCTGCCTGGTGTTTCCTGGCCCTCAGTGAACACAGGGGCTAATGAATAAAAAAAAGACCCCACAAGTCTGGCTGAAAGCTAACCCAACCAAGGTTCTCTTTTACTGAAATAAACTCTAGTTTGTCTGTGGGTTTCCTCAAGCTGTCATCCTGGTTGCACGTCATTCCCACATCCTGGTGTCGTTCAGACTTTCACCGGCTGGGCCGTGTGAGATCCTTGGTCACACGCGGCTCTCTCTGGAGCCAGCAGACAAGAAGGCACACAGACAGGAGGGAACGTCCATGGCCATGCTCTTCTTCCCTGAATGACTATTAGCTGGAGGGTCCCAGTATGGCGATTTCAAGACTTCCCTGGATGGATTTCTTAATCAAAATGGGTTATGTCCAACATAAAGAGACAGCTCCTTGTAGCTTAGCCGACACGCTCCCTCATCACTTCACTGACCCAGGACTGTCCTATAGCTGGGGAAGTACCACTCCGTGTCTGTCAACGCCGACCCATTCTGTGCACAGAAGATGAACTGTGAAGGAAGAAGGTCGAAACATCTTCTGGTGGCCTCTGGCCTCACCGAAGAACTTGTCGAGATCTGAGGAGGACGCTTTGAAGAGAAGCAGAGCCAGCTGGCCGGAGTCGTGTTGGTGATTCAGGAGGTGACACTCTTCTCTCTGAGTCACTGGGAGTTCCTCGAGACCCCGTGGGAGGCTGTGCTTGCCAGATGCACACACCGTGCTTTCCTGTCAGCGAAGTCACTTCTCTGCCTTCGTGGGGGTCACCAGATGGCTGTTCCAGCATACGTGCCCCAGGATAAAGCCAACGGAGGATCACAGTCCACACAGCGGCTCTTAACAGTCCAATCACAGTACAAAGCTGTGGGATAGAAGCATCTGGAAGGCAGGGGGTGAGGTACCTCACAGAGGGCCCTGTTTCTCTGGGAAATCCTAGCGTGTTGGCCAGATTTTTGAGTGACCTTCCGACATCCTGACTAGATCCCAAGCAAATCGTCGTGTCCTCTCTTCTGTCCCTGTGTCATTGCTGTGAACTTAGTGGCCCACCGGGTTTCTGAGGCTGTTAAGTGGACACCGTGTTTCTTACTGGGGGTGGTAGTAGCACCCTCATTTTACTGATGAGCAAGATGTTTGTTTTGGGTGAGAGATGAAATCTGGTTTTGGAAAAATTTCTGAGCATCTTTGAAAATGTTGAGGGGGCACCTGGGTGGCTCCGTCGGTCAAGCATCTGCCTTTGGCTCAGGTCATGATCCCAGGGTCCTGGGATGGAGCCCCGCATTGAGCTCCCTGCTCTGCGGGGAGTCTGCTTCTCCCTGTGCCCCTCCCCCTAACTCGAGTGCTCTCTCTCTCTCTCTCTCTCTCTCTCTCGCTCTCAGATAAACAAAATCTTAAAAAAAAAGTTGTTGGATGAACATCAGGCATCTTTATATATGTATTCCCCATTGTTGTTTTAAACAATCCCTCTGAAGCTGGGGGTTTGGCCTTCTAGTGACCTCTTTCACCCTGGATATATTTCCTATAGTTTCATTTGTAAGCACTCACATCTTTGTTGGAGTTTGTGGGTGACATCCTTCTGGGAGGAGGACAGATGCGGCTTTATTTCATTTCTAGAGCTGGTTTACTGGAATGAAGGAAGGAAATGAGGAAGGCAGCAGGTAAAGGTGAAAGGAAAGACAACTTCGTAAGCACAGATCAGATGTTTGACACCTTTATGACTATTATCCCATTTTATTCTTTCAGTAAATCTTAGGTGTGGGTGCTTTGATCCCCATTTTGCCGATGATGAAAGCAAGCTGTAAATTGAGCTAGCTGATCATCTGGTGAGTAACAAGAGTGAGGATTCATATCCTAGTCCCTCTGAATGCAGACCTGGTCCATGCTTGGGCCTCCCTGTGGAACACCTTTGCTTCTCACCAGCCTCCCCAGAAAACGCCCGTCTCTATTTCATCACGGAAACAACACAGCACGTCTACCTTTCCTTTGGCCCAAACGGCTGTGACTTTCTCTCCACCTCATCTCTGCTTTTCAGCATTCCACTGCTCCTGTGCACGTCTCCCTCAGAGTTAGCTTTGGCCTTTCAATCCAGGAAAATCATGATTTCTCACCGCAGGTGGCCAGGGATGTTCTTAACTAGCTAGCATCTTCCCAGCTCCTGATGGTTCCCTCTGCTGCTCCCGGCCCTCTATTAGCAAAATTAAAATGATTCTCTATAGCTCATGGGACATCATGGGGCCATACATGGCAATTTAACCCGTAAGGCAGAGCACCCGACCTTCTGGAGCTTTCTATCTGAGGTAGCATGGATCCTGAAGCGTGGGCCACGGGTGTATGACTCGATGAAAGACCTCACAAAAACCTTGATCAATAAACCTTTCTGCCATATTCAGAAGAAGGGAATCGAATGGAGCTTATTCGAAATAAGATCCTGATGCTGACATTCACACAGCCCTTTATCTCAGGGGAGGATAGCATGACAAAACAAAAACATTTCTGGGCATTTACCCCAAAGATACGGATGTAGTGAAAAGAAGGGCCATATGCACCCCAATGTTCATTGCAGCAATGGCCACAATCGCCAAACTGTGGAAAGAGCCAAGGTGCCCATCAACAGATGAATGGATAAAGAAGATGTGGTACATATATACAATGGAATACTATGCCTCCGTCAGAAAGGATGAATATCCAACTT
>PITA01030375.1:0-16604 GCA_004023965.1 Spilogale gracilis | reverse complement strand
AGGTGCCCATCAACAGATGAATGGATAAAGAAGATGTGGTACATATATATAATGGAATACTATGCCTCCATCAGAAAGGATGAATATCCAACTTTTGTAGCAACATGGACTGGACTGGAAGAGATTATGCTGAGTGAAATAAGCCAAGAAGAGAAAGTCAAGTATCGCATGGTTTCACTTACTTGCGGTGCATGAGGGGCAAACTGGAGGACAGTGGGAGAAGGAAAGTAAAGGGGAACTAGGGTAATCCAGGGAAAGAAACGAAACAACAGAGACCTTGGACACAGAAACAAACTGAGGGACTTGGAGTGAGGGGGATGGAGGGATGGGAGAGCCTGGTGGTGGGTACGGGGGACACCTAAAGCATGGAGCACTGGGTGTGGGGAATGGGGAATGAATCTTGGAACACTGGAAAAAAAAATTTTAAGTAACAATAAAAAAAAATTTTTTAAAAGAGAAATTAAAATAAAATAAAATAAAATCTCAAAAAAACCAAAAACAAACTGAATAGTTTATGTATTATCTACATATGTAATATTATAACATCACTAGTATATATTATAACATACATATGCAAATGCTATTAATTTTTTATTTATATTTTTAAAATGATCTCTCCTCCTCTCCATATATATTTGTATAAAACAGACACACACACATACATAATTATATGTGATTTTATATATCTGAAAATCTACAAACCAAAGTGTTAACAGTGATTTAAACTGAAGGAAAAGGTTGAAATTTACATTTTCTATATCGCTTAAAATTTTTTTGGTGAGCACATAATACTTTTATAGCAATGTTAAAAAAAATTTTATTAAAAATATTTTAACTGGGGTGCCTGGGTGGCTCAGTGGGTTAAAGCCTTTGCCTTTGGCTCAGGTCATGATTTCAGGGTCCCTGCTCAGCAGGGAGACTGCTTCCTCCTCTCTCTCTACCTGCTTCTCTGCCTACTTGTGATCTCTCTCTTTGTTGAATAAATAAATAAATAAATAAATAAATAAATAAATAAATAAATAAATCTATCTTAAAAAATATATTTTAACTGACATTTTGGCTTAATATATCAGTGTTTGTAAGTTGATTAGTAAAAGTCTGCCTCTGAGGACAGACTCCCAACCTGCTAACAGGTCGGGCCTTCTGCTAGATCATGTTTCTCTCATCTGGCTTTAGAGACTTCCCACCAAGAAGCCTGGCTTCCTTTTGGAGCTAGAATTTCCAAGCACTGTCCTTTTTCCTGAGAGAGCCCGAGAAGCCACCTGTGTTTGCCCAGGACTCGCTGGAGCATAATAAATGTGACCCAAGTGCATATCTTTCACATTAAGGCAAACCCTGAAAAAGTGACTTTGTCGGGTGGCCTTTCATAGCATGGCAATACCATCAACCACAGCCTATGAACTCCCCCAGGGCAGATCCCACATCTGACTATTGCCTGTATTCCTAGGGACTTGCCCAGAAAAAGTAATTTGGACCTAATTTATGAACACAAACATAGATAAAGAGGACTTGCCCACCAGGAAGGTGGTGATGTCTGGCTATCAAATGGGCCTGAAGAAGTGAGAAATGACCTTAGCAGTGAGCGGTCAATGGTAGGCGGCCAGAGGAAGAAAGGGCAAATAGAACAAGTCAGTTTATCAAGGGGAAAAAAGGAAGAGACAGCTAGCACCCCCCAAAACATCTCAGGCGTGGCTTCTGGGGCATGGAGCTTGCCCATCGTAGGAACAGGGGGCAGAGCAGTGAGTGGGGGTGGGACAGGCTGTGCTATATTCTTACCTCTACAGTGGGTGTTTGGAGGGAGCAAGAACGTTGGACTAGCTCAGTGATTCTGACCTGGAGTCCCAGAACCCTAGGGAGCTCTTGAGATAGAAATGTACCATGAACTATTTTAGAACTTCTAAATGAATAACAGGAACTGTGCATTGGCTCAGATGGAGACTGTATGTGCTGACTGGCCAGGTATCTTTCTTTGGGGCTGGAACTCGATTCCTCCCAAGGAATAGGAAAGCAGTTGGATCTAGCTCACTCTGCAGAAGAGCTGACCCAGGTTAGATCATATCCTGTTGGGCCTTTGGCCAAGTCAGCCTCTCTCAAGTGTGAGTTTCCTCTTTGGTGAAATGGGGGGTGATAACAGTTCCCCACTCAGAGGATGATGGTGGCCATGGAATGAGTTAGCACAGGTAAAGCACTTGGCTCTGAGCCTGGCCCGCAGTGAGTCCTCAGCAAATGGTAGTTAGTATCATTATTAATTCAGGGTACGAAGTCTGGACATCTCATGCCAATCAGAAACTCTGATTGGAGGTATATATATTGATTAATAAATAGTAGGAAATGAATGAATGATTAATTATTTAGAGCAGCTTTTTGCATGAGACCCCTGGAGAGAAATCAGGAGTGTACATGGGGGGACAAGATTGAGTCCCCTTGTGTAAATCCCGTTCCTGCCAGAGTCTAATAAGAGACTAGGCCTTCCCTTGTAGGAGACTTGGTACAATTGTTCTCGCTGCTTGGAAAATCTTTCTCTCCCCTTCTGTGCCAGACTGACTCGAGGGACACCTCCTCCATGTAGCCTCTCGTGGTCCTTCCCCAGAACACCAGGCTCACTCCTCTGAGGTCACTCACTACGATGTGCAGTGCTTTCTTAGACCAGTGATTTTCAAACTTGATCATGCATCAGAACCAAACAAAGGGCTTGTTAAAACAGAGGTTCAAGGATCTCACCAGTTTATACCATGGCACTTGCAAGCGGCTGCTCCTTGTCAAATAGCAACGTGTAATACAGAAGATTTCCCAAGGTTTTGTGTGCTGACAGCCATGCAGCAGTAATGACCTGGCTGGAAGTGTCACCGGTCTGACGGCTCAAGGTGAGGTTCCCACCAAGAGGGTCAGGGAACTCAGGAGACCCGTGTCCTAGATTATAGCGCCCTCTGGTGGCAACAGCTCAGCTCTGCGCCTTGAGCTGTAAGGGGTTGGGTGACAGAAGGGATGGGGTTTCCCTTTCCACCTGGTCCGGGCCACCAGCAGAGGGAACTTGCTGAAACCTGGCTCTGACTATTCTCCCTTTTATTCTTTCTCCAGGTTAAACCTTAAGCACAGCTGTCTGCTGCCTAAGCTAAAACCTTCAAGGTCCTTTGCTGCCTGGCCCCTCTTCTGCTTCGGGCCCCTCAGTACACGCTGGCTCTTCCCAGGAAACCTCTATTTTATCCACACAGACAGGCTGTGGATTTGATGCCTTCCCATACTCTAGCCCTCCTAATGCAACTGCTGTTCACCTTCTCCTCCAGAAACGGACTCTGTCTTTAATGTTAAATATGCTCTCTTCCACAAAGCCCTCTTGGACTCCTCCAGACAGAAGTAATTGTTCATATAGCCCTGTGCACTAGAGACCCCATGGTGCATGTAAGTATCAGTTTGTGGGGGCTGCATCCTCTTTGAGACCAGGAGCTTCTCTGGGGCTCCTGACTTAGCTTTGGTATCTCAATAAATGCTTATGGAATCTGAAAGGCTGTTTTTCTACCCCCACCCCTCTCTTTCTCACACACACATACATACAGCTCCAATCATCTCTCACCCCCCCCCCTTTCAAACCTGAAAATCACCTTCTAATACCTAAGCCTGCATAGACCCTTCTATATGATTCATTCATTAATTTAATAGACAAATATATTTGAGCCATGCCTTCTGGCAGGCATTAATCCTAGTGCAGGCTCTATAAAGGAGAATAAAGACAAAGTTCCTAACCCTGAAACTTACATTCTAGGAGAGGAAAAAGATAATAAGTAAAATATATAGTTAAATAGTGATAAGTGTTATAAAGAAAAGTAGGGTAAGAGATGGAACTTGGTAGAGGGGGTCTATTTTAGGTTGTGTGGTTAAGGAAATTCTCACTGATGAGAGAGCAAAGTTAGCAAAAGATCTGAGCAAAGTGAAGCTCTGAATCATGTGCACATCTGGGAGAAGGCATCCTTAATGACATGTCAAGGCCGTGGTAGAAGCAGGCTTGGCATATTCTAGGAACAGCAAGAAGACCAGTGTCTTCTTCTTCTTCTTTTTTTTTTTTTTAAAGATTTTATTCATTTGGCAGAAAGAGAAAGATCACAAATAAGCAAAGAGGCAGGCAGAGAAAGAGAGGGAAGCAGGCTCCCTGCTGAGCAGAGAGCTAGATGTGGGGCTTGATCCCAGGACCCTGAGATTATGACCTGAGTCAAAGGAAGAGGCTTAAACCTCTGAGCTACCCAGGTGCCCCGAAGACCAGTGTCATAAGTTGGGAAACCCAGAAGTAGACTCTGGGATGAGGTTTCATATGCAAGTAACTTATTAAGTGCTCCCTTAGAGGTGAGCAGCGAGGGCATGGGGAAGCAAGGCAGGAAACAGGAGTCCAAAGAGGTGACTTCAGGCAGAATGCTGCAGGGGTGGGCTCAGCCTGATCAGATGGAGCTCTGGTGCATGAGTTATAGCTTAGAGTTTGTCCCAACCTAAGGCAAGGTTGTGGAGAGTTTCATACCCCCACCAATCCTTGGTGTAGGGCCACCCCAGGGAACTATAAATGCTCAGACCCTTCATGCGGGCAAAGTGGACTCCAGTAGCTTGAGGGCAGCCCTGACCCCCAAAAGAGCCATGGGTACTGAGTGTTGAAAGCAAAAGCATACCAAAGTTGGAGAACACAAGCAATGAGGGAAAAGGGGGTTATCTGAAGCAATCTAACCTTATCGAACATTATTAGTGGAATACTGACACTATCTGTTGTAATCAATGAGTTTGAAGAACAGAAGCCAAGAGGGAGAATTATGAAATGAGATCCAAGAGTTGGCTAAGGCCAGATTAGGTAAACCAATATCTGATGTTCTCAATGAGACAACGTACCAAGCTAAAAATCTATACTTCCGAGCCTTTCTTGCATCGAAAGATGGCCAGTTCGAGACACAGATCTAAGTAAAAGTCCGCTGGAGGCTTCTGAGAGAGCACTGACTTCCTGATAAAAGCACCACTTCTTCCACCTTGCTGCTCTATTCTTCTTACCTGGACCATGAACCTGAAACTGGAGGTCCAGCAGCCATCTTGTAGCCATGAGATTACAATGACGCAAATGTGATAATAAATCTTCATGCTAAGAATGGTGGAGCAGAAAGACAGAAGGGGTCTGAATTGTTGGGGATATGGCAGTGTGGCTGCACAGGATGGGATGCCCATCTCAGAACTTTTTTGGGAAGAGGATAATAAATTCCTATTTGATGAAGCCACTGGCTTTCTATCATGTGCAGCTGAGCGTCATCCTTAAGTGAGACCACCTCCAAATGGTTTGTGAGTCTACACAGCCTCCTACCTTCTGTGCAATCACCGGTTCCCACCCAAGTACAGTGGATGCTGTAAAGCTTTTTCAGTCTTGCTGATGTTCTGTTTAACTAACCCTATATTGTGTTATTGTGCATTTATTTAGTTACAAATGGGGCTGAGCGTTTTTATTTGTTTACTGAATGTTTATGTTTATGTGAACTACATGCCTTTGAGCTTTGCCTGTTTTCGTTTGGGGACCCCAAAGAACTCACGCTGGGCATTGGCATCTTAAAGGCTCTGAGAATTCCTGTAGTATCAGATCTGCAGCTTAACTTTAGTATAGAATCCTATAAAGTTATTTGACCACAGAACATATTTAGTCTCAGAATTCCTCTTGCTGTTAGTTAGGACAGAGCATTCCAACTAGTTTGCCATGAATGGGCTGTGGGCGTGTTGATCTATTTGACCCCTCAGAAAGTGACTGCAGCTGAGAATGTATTTGAACTTTATCAGATGGCTCCCTCTGTAATTGGCAATGATTATTTTTTTACACTTGGCCAAGATTTTATGCCAAGTACTTGCTGTCAGCAAGGCTCTGTCTGGGCAACATTATGCCACAGCGCCCCCAGAGGTGCACAGAAAATCATCTCAGATCGGCTCATTATCACCCTAGTCTGGTTTGCTTAGCACCTGCAACATTATTTTATGAGGACCCAGAAAATATTGACATATCTTTAATTTTCTTATTTTTCATATGTTACTAATGTGGACGTGTGCATATGATTATTAGTAATGGTGTTTCCATGTTAAAAATAACTATCATGCTAATTTTCTCACTTGTCATTTCTTGACTGAGTGAATGACTATTGATTTCTAGAACTAATGTTTAACACAGTATGATTCTTGGTGGAATTTCAGAATGAATTGTTGTTAGCTTTTAAAGAGGTTTTAGAAACTTTTAGAAACTTTAGAAATGCTTCTAAAGTTCAACATACCTGCTCGGTCCCTGTGCTTCTAGTCCTCAGGACTGATGGATCCATTGGCAGGGAGAGCTCGTGTCCAGGAAGAGACTTACATGAACAGGCTTGCAGCAGCTATGTTCATGACAGTCGTGAACTGGAAACAATCCAAATGTTCATCAACAGATGAATGAAGAAATTGTGATATACCCACACAATAAGGCTGAATTTCTCAAACGTGATGCTGAGTGAAAAAGCCAGCTAAAAGAGCACCCACAGTATGATTTCATTTACAGAAAGTCCTCAAACAGGCAAATGTAACCTATGGTGATAGAAATCAGATCAGGGGGTGCCTAGGTGGCTCAGTTGGTTAATTGACTGCCTTCTGCTCAGGTCATGATCCTGGAGTCCCAGGATCAAGTCCCACATTGTTCTCCCTGCTCGGTGGGAGTCTGCTTCTCCCTCTGACCTCCCTTCTCTCATTCTCTCTCTTTCCCTCTCTGATTCTCTCTCTCTCAAATAAATAAAATCTTAAAAAAGAAATCAATCAATCAATCAATCAGACCAGGGGTTACCTAGGAAGGGAGGAGGCTGTTTCCTGGGAGAATGGGAATTGTCTCTATCTGGAGCTGGAAAGATACACCAAGTGTGTCCTGTAGGTGTGTGTGCGTCACACACCTCACTCTCTGTGTTGTAGCTCAATAAAAATAATGTAAACAAAACAAAAAATTGTGTCTAGAAATGAAAGTAATTGAAAATAATCAAATCAATTATTTAAGAGACCAAGACATTATGGCGCCAGAAGATTGATTTTGAAAATACTTTCATTATACTTGAATGGGAGTACTATCTTTCAGTCATGAATTTTCAGAAGTTTAATCACTAAGTTAAATGAAAATTAACATTTTAGTGCACACACATTCTCTCTCTCTCTCTCTCTCTCTCTCTCTCTCATATAAATAAATAAATCTTTAAAAAAAAATACAGAGAGCTACATTGCCCTGTCTGGTAACAGTCCAAACGTAAGCAGTCCTGGGATGCTATGTTGGCTCCTTGGGTCATCACTTGAATATATGCCAGCCAGTAAGAAGGTGTTTTACCTTCGTTTACCTTTGTTTACCTTCAGGAATGTGAGTGACCTTCCTTCGTGCCCCGTTCCCCTGCGGACCACAGGCTTTCGGGGCAGGGAGCATCTCTCATTAGACAAAACATCTTGGAGCCAGACAGACATGGGTTCAAACCTCATCTCTGCCAACTACAAGCTGGGGACTTGGGCAGGTACTTATCCTTTTCTAAGGCTCAGTTTCCTCACCTGTAAAATGGAGAGAAGAGAATGAACCTCAAAGGGCTTCCAGGAGAATTAGATGAGGAAACTGGGTCAAGCGCTCAGTGTTGTGTCCGGTGGCAAGTGTGGGCCGATGGAGGTCAGGGCTGGTCCTGTATCCCTGGTAACGAGCACAGTCTCAGACAGTTGGATCTGCCTCAGTGTTGGCTGAGATGAGTAAGACTGAACTGAGCTTGGGGAAAGGACGTTAATTCTCCAGCATGTCAGGTGTGCCCCATGTGCAGAGGCTCTGGCAGCCACAGGAAGCTCGAGGTGAAGATTTTTGGGAGTGGACAGTCAGAAGTCAGGGTAACATGCTGGGAAATGCTAAGCACGTGGGTAGGGTGATGACAACATCCATTATACTGGGGGTATTGCCTTTTTCATGTTTTTAGTGAAAAATGTTTGCATAGACCCTACATTTTTCCTAGAATGGGGAAAGAATGTTACAAGAAGTGGGTAGTGATTATCCTCTAGGACTTAGGGGGAAACCTGGCTCTGATGGACTCATGGTTATTCATCTCCCACCCCCCAGATCAAGTCTCTGCTTCCTCCTTAGAAATAAGAGTTTCCCTATGCAGATAGTCACCTGCTTGAGACTACATTTCCCAGCTTCCCCTGCAGCCCACATGTGGCACTCCGGCTCCCTTCTGACTTATAAAATGGGGCAGAAGGGGTGCGTGCAATGTGTATGTTATTGCCTCAAAGGAAATCGTCTTTCTTCACTTCTTTTCTCTCTCCACTCCTGTGATGGTGTGAATACAGACATGGCGAGAAGCCAGGCTTGGCCACGCAGTTGAGGATGACACTGGGTAGGAAGGCAGAGCAACAAGACAGAAGGAACTTGGGTCTAGGATGGCCATCCTGATAGCCAGGACCACACACCCTAAGGCCATTACGCCGTGGGAGATAAACATGAATCTTATGGAAGCCACATATTTGGGGGTTTCTGCCCTGGGGGATTAGCTTGCTCAGGACTCTGGGGCAAGGTAGCCTCTGATAAACACAGGCGAGCCCATGAAGGGCCCTCAGTTGCTGATGGAACCCTCGAAACCTTTCACACCACTGGCTGGCTGCCTGGGAAGGAGGCCTCTCAGGAAAAGCAGGTGTTCTCCAGGGTGAGGGAGCTCTGCCAGAGCTGGGAGGCTGCTCAGCAAACCACAGACTGAGAGCAGGTGTGGGAAGAGGCAAGGAAGGCAGGCTGGGCTCCCATAGAAGAAAGAGGACTTCTACGGGGTGGGAAGTTTCTCTTCTGCCTGGAGGAAAGGCCCTGGGTGGGGTGGGGTGGGTTTGACAGTGAGCAGAGGGCAAGGCTCACCTTGGACCATGAGGGGATGCGGGTGCAGATCTGCCAACCAGGGTCTGGGAGAGACGGAGAGGCAGCTAACAGATCCACAAGCTGGAGTAAGATGACATTTAAAGTCACAATTCCAAGTGCAGAAGCAGAGGGTGTTTTCTCTGGGCTATGCATTTTGCTGAAGGAACAGAGCCCAGAGCCTTAGGAGTTGGCCCAAGATAGAATTTCCTTCACTCAGTCATGCAGGCCTGAGCAGTCGGAGGTTGGAACTGTGCTTCCTGGCACCAGAGTCTGGCCTTTGACTCGTTGGTCATCTGCACTCAGAGCTCCAAGTTTTACTTTCAACTTGGTGGAAATGGAGTGGCATTTCCAGTCACCCCCTTTCTCTGAGGGTTCTGCAAGGGTGGCCCTCAGAGGATGAGTTTTGACGACCTGGCAGCAGAAGCAAAGTGACGGCTGCTGATTTTTTAAGGGAGTTCTGGTGACAGAGGGACGCTAACGTGCTAGGTGGCTTCCCGCTTGTCGTCTGGTCCTCAGCCAGCGTCTCTGCTCCAGGGCTGGCCCTGCTGACCTCCGAGGGCCCATGGGTGCTCCACCAGAGGCCTGTGCCCTGGAGGGACCGCCACCAGACCTCCCACAGATCTTCCCCGTGGCTGGGCATGACCACGACTTTTCAACGCCCCATTCACTCCCTGGTGTCCACCTTGATCATTTTTCACAAGGATTTGTTAATGACCCTTCTCTGATCCCCATCTCCCCACCCCGGGCCTCCACTTCCTCGGCAACTCCTACACTAGTGCGCAGTTTAATTCCCATAATACATCCTTTGTGCCTCAGGAAGTCAAGGCGGCTGTCCGTGCTCCCATGCTGGCTGGGCTGTTGGCTTCTTTGAGTCTCTCAGTTTTCACTCAATCATCCAATTTCTTGCTGCCAAAGTCTTTATTCTTGTCATCTCTCCTGCTCTCCTGACTTTATATGGATTAGCATGCTTTTATTATTATTTTTTAAGGATTTATGTATTTATCTACATGTGAGTGCAGAGGGAGGGGGACAGGGACACATTTTCAAGCAGACTCCCTGCTGAGTGCAGAGCCCCATGCTGGGCTCCATCTCAGGACCCTGAGATCATGACCTGAGCTGAAATCAAGAGTCAGATGCTTAACCAACTGAGCCCCCCAGGGGGCCCTGGATTAACATGTTTTTAAAAACATTTCTTTATTATAGTTTTAATGAGGCTTCAGTGGGGAGGGAAAGTTTGGTATGTTTGTTCAATCTAGCGGTATAACCCAGAGGTCTTCTCACTACTGAGATCTTCGCGGGGACCATATACAGCTTCCTATGAGATCTGACTCAACACATGAACTCCTCCTCCAACCCCCTGTGTCCCCCACTTTGGCAGCCTGTCCATCCTTAGAGACGCTGCTCTGGGAAGTTTTTTGGACATCTGGCTACATTAGGTGCCCCTCCTGGGGGTTCCAAGGTGCCTCTCCACTTTCCCCCAATCTTATACTGACCTCAGTATGGTAACTGTTTTAGTGACTCAGGCACCTGAAACAGTGCCTGGCATAGGGGTAGTGTGGGGGGGCAATACATGTTTCCTCAGTGAATGAATGAAATAGATACCCATTTTGCTGACCCTTTGCTTTGTTTGCATACAAAGAAACAGAGGAAGATAACTTATTTACCTAAAAAGGAAGAGGATCTGGCATGGAGTGGGGAGAGAGGAGACAGCTACAATTTAAAGGAGCCACATAAAATGTTTTTCTAAAAGAAAGAAGAGCTGTTATAGGGTGTACTCGGTGACTCACCACTGACACCATTAAGGGTTAAACAATGAGAGGTTTATTATAATTGGCCAGTGACCACTCGCTAGAGTGCAGTCTCTGGGAGGGTCCTGACTCTAGGGCGATCTGGGTTTTTAAAGAAACGAAACATGTCCTGGTAGATATTCTCCAAAGAAACAGAACTTATCCAGGTGGACGTGTCTCCATTCACTAGCAAAGCTACAACAGTAAGCTTATTCTTTTACAGAAGCGGGAGTAGCTGGTTATGCACGATAGTGCAGTGGGGTGATTTACTATTGCTTGTAATCGGCCAGAGCTGGTTGGGTGTTTTCCAGCTCCGAGTTCTGGGAAATGTTTATATTGTTGGGCTCACCTAGGGTCAGATGTCCTAGTTAGCCTCACAACTGCCATTTTGGGTATCTGGTGACCATTTAGCATTGCCCCCTTGAGTTGTACCTTGAGTCAAATCATTGACTTTTCCATGGCCAAAGGGTTGTATTGGGCTCTAGGTACCATAATACCGATATACATAATTCAGGGGGTTGGCCTTCTGGTTAAGTTGGAAGCCTGCAAACTTGGCACTTGCAACCCAGGCCAGAATTTGCAGAGATTAAATCAGAATATAGGCTGTCCTTCTCTGTGGTAGGTTGAAAGTACAGCCCTAGTGACAGTGTCTCTTACCTGCCAGGAGAAGTTCCCTGGGGCATATTGGTACCTCGACTGGGGCCCGTAGGCCTCAAGGGGGAGGGGACCAATTTAGAAAGGTCAAGGCGAAGGGGAGGAGGCTCGTACAATCCTTACCTTTAGTGGGCCTTGTCCAGCATTGGGTCTGGCAACTTCCCATGTCTCAGGCTGTGATGGTGTCCCATCTTCTGGAGAGGCAGCGACCTTTTTCACCTGACAGTGGTGTATCCAGGAATGAATGCCATCGACCTTTATTGCCATGGGGGTAGTCAAGGTCACCAGGTGAGGACCCTTCCACTTGGGGCTCAAAGCTTCAACCTTATGTCTCTTGATCCACACTTGGTCGCCAGGCTGGAAGGGGTGGAGGTCCGCAGGAACAGGTCCTTGGAGGGCTGCATGAACCATCTTTATTTTTTTTTTTTAGACTTTTCGAAGAGCCTGTAGTGACTGAAACAGGTCATGATTAGAGGTTTCTGATATTACCTCTAGCCCAACTTTGGGAAGCAGTGGCGGTGGTCTGCCAAATAAAATCTCATATGGAGTTAAATCCCTTATGTATGACATGCATCGTGCCCTAAGGAGGGCAAAGGGAAGGAGCGTCACCCACCCCTCGCCGGTCTCTATGGATAATTGAGTTAGGGTCTCCTTTAAGGTCTGATTCATTCTTTCTATCTGGCCTGAGCTCTGGGGTGATATGTACAATGTAGGTTTCAACTGATCCCCAGTGATTTAGCAATTTCTTCAGTAATTTTAGACATAAAAGCGGGCCCGTTATCAGATCCCACAGAAATGGGTAGCTGATATCGTGGGATAATGTCATTTAAAAAATCTTTTGACAGTTACCTGTGCAGTTTCAGTTTTGGTAGGAAATGTTTCTAACCATCCTGAGAATGTGTCTACCAGAACTAGGAGATATTTATAACTGTACTGATCTGGCTTGATTTTGGTAAAATCTATTTCCCAGTGTCTACTGGGGGTCAGTCCACGGTCTCGGGTGTCTGGGGAGTTTATTCTAACATTTTTGCTGTTAGTCTGCTGACAGGCTACGCACCCTTGAATGACTTCTTGGGTGAGTTGGTCTAAGTGGGGGAGGAAGAATTCTTTTCTGATTAGTCTAGTTAGTTTGGTTTTTCCCAGATGAGTTCCTTTATGAAGTTGCTGTAGAAGTTGTCGACCCAGGGCTCGTGGAAGGAAGACTCTACCGTCCTGGAGCCGTATCCATCCATGGAGGTCCTTGGTGGTCTCTGTTTTCTGGATTGTCTGGAGGTCCCCCTCAGAGTAGGCAGGGGGTTCGGGCAGCCCCGGAGGAGGGAGTGTCAGCAGGCACGTGGCTCCTTGGACGGCAGCCTCTCGAGCTGCCTGATCTGCCAGCTGGTTACCAACTGCTTCTTTAGAGTCTCCCTTTTGATGACCGGGCAATGGATTATAGCAACCTTTTCTGGGGCCCAGATGGCTGCACGGAGATCTAGGATCTCAGTTTTATTTTTGATGTCCTTGCGCTTGGCCGTGAGTAACCCCCTTTCTCTGTAAAGAGCCCCATGGCCGTGGGTGGTGGCAAATGCCTACCTTCGTATAGGTATTTACAGTTTGCTTGGCACCCAGCTTTAGGGCTTTCATCAGGGCGATTAACTCAGTTTTTTGGCTGAGGTCCCTGGAGGGTAAAGGTTCTGCCCATAGGGTCTCTTGTAGTGTCACTACTGCTGCCCTCGCATACCTGACACCATCGCGTATGAAGTTAGTGCCATCTGAGACGGGAGTAGGTCAGGTTCTGGCCAAGGGACCCCAGTCAGGTCTGCTCGCAGCCCTTGGAGGGCGCGGGCCACTTCTAAGCAGTCGTGTTGGGGTTTTGTTAAGTCTGCTTCAGGCAGCAGGGTGGCAGGGTTGAGTGCTGTAGTCTGTTGGAATTTAATGTGGGGCTGATCCAGGAGCAGCGCCTGGTAGTGGGTTATTCGGGCGTTGGACATCCATCTTTCAGGGGCTCCCTGCAGAAGGGCCTCTACTGCGTGTGGGGCTGTGATGAGCAGATCTTGGCCCAAGGTCAACTTGTCAGAATCTCGGGTGAGCAGGGCAGTGGCGGTGATAGCTCTCAAGCAAGGGGGCCATCCTGCCGCCACCGCGTCTAATATTTTTGACAGACAGGCTACCGGTCTGTTCCATAGACCTAGTCTCTGAGTCAGGATGCCCCGGGCAACCCTTGTCTTTTATCCACGAATAGATGGAATGGTTTTCCTATGTCTGGGAGGGCCAGGGACTGGGCTGACACCAAGGCATGTTTGAGGGCCTGGAAGGCTTGTTCTCCCAATTGAAGTCTTTTTCAGGCCCTTTTGTGATCGCATAGGGGTTTAGCAATCTCAGCAAACCTTGGGATCCATAAGCAGCAGTACCCCACAGCCCCCAGGAATTCACGGACATGTCTCTTATTTCTGGGGGCCGGGATGTAAGGGATGGCCTGAATGTGCTATTCAGATAGGATTCTCTTACCTTGTTGGAGTATCCCAGGTAGGCTGCTTGGGGGGTACACAGTTGCCTTCTTTGCTGACACTCGGTAGCCCAGTGCCTGAAACGTGCCCAACAAATGTTTGGTGGCTCGGAGGCAGTCATCCTCAGAACTTGCAGCCAACAGGAGGTCATCCACATATTGGAGGAGGTTTACAACCAGGTTTTCATGTTGGAAGGCTTGGAGGTCTCGATAGAATGCCTCGTTGAACAGGGTGGGGGAGTTTTTGAACCCCTGGGGGAGTCGTGTCCAGATTAGCTGGCCACTCTCTCCCTTTTCAAGGTCCATTTGAAGGCAAACAGGCGCTGGCTTACTTTAGCCAGTGGAATGCTAAAGAAGGCATCTTTTAGGTCCAGCACTGTACCCATATATCTTTCCAGTGGGAGCCCACTTAGGAGGGTGCAGAGGTTAGGGACGGTAGGGCGTATGTCCTCAACCCGCTTGTTGACTTCTCTTAAGTCTTGTACCAGCCTGTAATCCCCTGTCCCTGCCTTTTTGACTGGGAGTAGCAGGGTGTTCCAAGGTGAGTGGCAAGGGACTAAGATCCCAGCCTATCAGAGGCATTTAATGTGGTTTTCAATTCCTTTGCGGGCCTCTAATGGTATTGGGTATTGTTTTACCCGGACTGGAACAGCCTGGCTTTTCAGCTGGACTGTTATTGGCAGTTGGTGTTTCGCCAGCCCTGGGGGATTATTTTCTGCCCACACGCCAGGGTATTCAACTCGTAGCTGGGAGAGGAGGTTTGGATTTGATGGTTGTGGTCTCTCCCCTAAAGGGGGTATTGTTCCCCCAAGGGAAGGGTAAGGAGAATTTTGTTGGGTTCACCGGGACTTTTAAGATTTATATTAATGGAAGCTTTCTTTATGTTGGCCCGAAGTTTATGGAGCAGGTCCCTTCCCAGAAGTGGGTACAGACATTCAGGTATGACTGGGAACGAGTGAGTGAGTAAATTTTCCTAAGTTCACTGTTCGTTCCGTAGTCCAAGAACAGAGCTGTGTCCCAGTTGCTCCTTCAATGAAAGTCTTTTTGTTATTTAAGGGGCCATTCGCTTGCTAGAGGACTGAGTATGTGGCCCCAGTGTCTACTAAAAAGTCGATAGGCTTGCCCCCTACAGTCAATTTTACCCTGGACTCCGGGGCGCCAGTGGCAGAGCCCCGGCCCCGTCAGTCGGTTCCCATTTGGAGCACTGGCGCCGCTTTAGGCTTTTTATTGGGGCATTCGCTTTTCCAGTGTCCAATCTCTTTGCAGTAGGCACACTGGTCCTTTCCTAGGGGATCTTCTTTTTGTGCTCTCCCCCTTTCCTACTGAGTCCTGAGTTCTTTCTTTGGTCCTGCCTCTTCAAGGGCTGCCACTATAACTTTGGTCATTTTTTTAGCCTGCCTATCTTCAGGACTGTCTCGGTTGTTATAAACTTTCTGTGCAACCTCTATCAACTCTGTTAACAGTTTCCCCTCGAAGCCCTTGATCCTTTGTAATTTTTTTCTAATATCTGGGGGACTGGGAGACAAAGGTAATATTTAAGGCCCGCCGATTTTCCGGGGTTTCAGGATCTATGAGTGTGTACATTTGATAGGCATCCAGGAGCCGTTCCAGGAAAGCGGTGGGTGATTCATCTGGGCGCTGAGTAACCTCACTCACCTTAGATAAATTTGTGGGCGGCCTTGCAGCTGCCTGGAGACCCCTCCAACAGAGTCCTGCGATAAGTGGTGAGAGACCCTCTACCATGCTCAGTGTTAGGGTCCCAGCTTGGCTTTCAGTGGGGAAGACTCGTGCCAGGCAGGTGATTTCTGCAGGTTCTAA
This sequence comes from Spilogale gracilis, assembly GCA_004023965.1. Lineage (NCBI taxonomy): Eukaryota > Metazoa > Chordata > Mammalia > Carnivora > Mephitidae > Spilogale > Spilogale gracilis. Next base: position 985 of record PITA01030375.1, on the reverse strand, counting down.
AACGAATTTCCTGGCTTCCCGGAGGATGTGCTCTCTTTCTTCGGAGGTAAGGAGGGAGTTGCCGACAGTTATCCCTGGTGGGCTGATGGGTAAAGAACACGGTCTCCAACAGGGAGATCGAACCCTAGGTTTTTCAGAAAAGGAAGGATTCTGGTTTTTCCAATTATATAGAGCATTGATGGAGAACGGGACATAGACCATGAAGGGTTGGGGGTCCATTCTCTCACCTCCACTCCCCAGGGTTGGAGCCTATCTCAAGGGAAAGATTGGCGGAATGGGGTCCAGGGCCAGGTTTTCCTCTGGGGCGGTGGCCCAGGAAGGAGAGTCTGGTCTTGTAGGCTGTTTATGGAGAGGGAGATACGACACAGGCGGGACTAACGGGGGAACCGGCGGGTGCAGGGGCTGGGAAGAGGAACCACTCCGTGTGTGGGCTGGGGTAATGGCCCTCTAGCATCTCGCCTTGGGCCTGCATGATAAGGCAGGGGGCATGCCTGCATCTTCTGGAGGGTTCTGTAGGACTTGGGGTCTTTTGTCAGGAACTGTCTTTGAAACAAGAATGGAGGAGGAGTTAGAGGGCAAGGAGTCCCGTGTCAGGGCGCTTTTTATCCAAGGTGGCTGATCTTCAGCCAGGAGCCTCCAGGCCACAATGTATGGGGTCTGATCCAAGTGGCCTGGACTTGCAAAGATGATGTTCTGAACTCTTAGACTTCCCGCCAGGCCGAAGGTCCTTTCAGGGGGCCATCCTACCTTAAATGTTGGCCATTCTAGGGAACAAAACATGGTTAGATTCCCTTTGTGGACCTGGTCCCCAGACTTCCGGGCTTCATCTTGTAAATCTTTAAAATAACAGAGGACGAGTTCAAGGGGGATTAGGATGGAAAGGTTGGAACATTGCTGTACCATTATTCTAGTAAGGACAACACACAATAGAGAACGAGACAACAGAGATACAGAACGAATAAAACAGACCGGTGGGCCCAGAGAC
>PITA01030374.1:0-16598 GCA_004023965.1 Spilogale gracilis | reverse complement strand
TCTTTTTTTCTAACCCTAATCTTACGCACCTTGAGGGAGGCCTTTAATTGAGCAATAAATACATCATGCTGCGAACATGCCTGTCCCATGACAGGGTCCTACCTGATTAATGCCGCTGTCGGAAGAACGGGAAATCTTGTCTGAAAATACCGGCGCGCGGGCGGGCGGTCGCCACAATCCGGGCGTCTCCTTTCGTCGGCAGAACGCTGCGGTCAATGGGGGACAGCGGTCCGTACGGGCAGTCAGTCGAGCCCCACGTTGGGCGCCACTTGCCTCGGCCCGCGAGGCAATCAACGGGGTCCACCGAGATACCTGTAACGGATGAGGGGGATGAGACAGGAGGCGCAAAAGAATGACAGCAAGACAGGGATTCTGATCAAGCTGCAAATTTTATTAAAACATGAAGGGGTTATATAGGTAAGGGATAGGGGAAGTGCACCCGATAGGTTGCTTTCAAACATGCTCTTGCGCATGATTGGCTGGGGCCAGGCATGATAGGTGCGTGATCAGGTTACTGATTGGTATGTTCCTTCATGTGCGCTGTAGGGGATTCCTGAGGCTCTGTGGTAGCCGCATCCTGTTATGTAGGTGCAAGGTTCAGGCCTGATTGCATCAGCCTTCTTATGCCTTACCTCAGCCCCCAACACTTCTCTAAACCTGAAGAAGAATATGTCCATATATTTGTTTGCTAGTTGAGAGTTCTGATTTTCTGTTCATGAAGCAAGAACTTCCAATACAGACAACCATAAAAATGGATGAGCTGCTGAGAAATGTGACATTTGCAACGACCTCCTTAAACTTAGGCTGGAAAACAGTTTGTAGGGATGTGGGAGAAGGCAACTCAAGAGGCAAAGTTGGATTAAGTAGCCTTTGAGTCATTTTCAATTCTGAGAATTCAATAATTATAGTTGGGGGTAAAAGCCACACATCACATGCTGTGTCTGAAAGTGTTAAATTCAGAGAAGAATCGTCAAGGTGACTCTTTACCCCTTTCATGGGTTGCCCTCATGTCCCAATTTTCTCTCCTTTTTCTATTTTACTGCTTCCTAGAGGATGCAATCTTGATAACATTTCTCTAATGGTCACCTTCTGATTAGCTCCTTTAAGCTCAGCCAAGTTATAACTGGGCATTTAATGTTCTTCATCTCCTGGGTTTGGAGATCTTGCATTGTTGTTTCACAAAGCCAAATTTCTATCAGTAAGTTGCCTTTTGAATGCAGGGAGCAATAAGTGGAGATAAATATGGGGAAATGTGGTGTGTTCCATATAAATAAAAATATTGGTCAGATAAAAGGCTGCTGAATCTCCTTGATACCAGGGCCAGTTTCATAGTTTGCTTTACTTAGATGCATCGATAACACAATTTAAGGGTGTACGTATCCCAAGAAATGTAAGTTTTGTTATTTTAAACTGTTTGTTGGTGTAGCATCCCTAAATATGAAAATACTTTGTTTTTCCTTCATCCTTTCATGAGAAGGATAGAATGAATATGGTGCAAGGCTGTCTTGATTTTCACACAGCGTTCTATTTCTCTCCATGTGAACCAGAACAGTAACAACTGATGAAGACCATCACAGAGCATTCTGGATAAATCTTACATGTGCATGCAAGCATTTTTCTCATTTTACGGGGCAGGGGGCAGTTTGAGAGAGGGGAACAGTCCTCCTTAGGTTCTCACAAAGAAGTAGTTTTTACTTTTATTGAAAAAATTGTGGTGAATCAGACTCTGTTTGGACTGCAATGGCTAAAGAATACAGAGATTGATACATCTAAATAGATGTGCTTAGACCATTCCAAAGAATATAAAGCAGCATGACATGAAGGAATGCTAGCCATGTTGGAATTTCTCAGATAATTCTAACCTATGTTCTATCTCCTTTTGGTTATGATTATTGCTTTTTGAATTTAGAGTCCCCCGTCCCTTGACTTTTGACTTGATAAAGAAGGCTAAGTAGAATTTGTGAGTCAAATTACCCCGACTTCATCAGAATCTTTCCATACACCCCCATCCTAAATTTTAGAGTCCTGCTTCTTCATAATTAATGTCCTCACTTCGACATAAAGGGCCTTGCAAACTTGGAAATTCATGTGGTTATTTAGCGATCTGCATTATTGAGTTTGGTTTTCAAAAATCTCTGTCCTCCAGCTGCAGATAATAAGGTTTACTTCTTGAGCAATTACAGAACTTTCTGAGTCTCTTAAGCTGTTCTTGAGCTGGAAATTTAAAACCCTGAACCATAATTTTATTCTAAGGTCTCCAGTGAATTTAAAGCAACAAAACAAGCACATAGTACTGATTATTTTAACTAAGATATTCAATGATTGCAACTACTTCTACAGGTATTTGATTACAAGCATCAACAAGTGATCATTTAATTAGCTGCTTGGCCACTGCATGTCATAGACTAACGGTGTTTTGTTTACCACTGGAAAAAGATTAAAGGGTGTAAATCTAATCCTATCAGGGAACCATTTCCAGATTGCTCATAGTCAATTCTGAGAATCTATACTTAAAACTCTTTTCCTTTGAAACTATTTTCAGTATCAGCTTAGGGTCCAACCAGAGAAGGAGAACCACCAGGAGCAATGTTATATAATTTATGTATTTTAGTAGTTTGAGCACTTCAACTTTGGAAGCTGGTAAGATCATCTCAGTTTGTTTGTTCCTTCTATTGCAGGATATAAAATTTAAAACATAGGACAAGTCCTTTGGATTGAGAGATTTATCTAAAGAGAGAGAAGGCAGGTGTAACTCAATCTTAGAAGGAGAGGGCAGGAACCTGAATCTCTCTAATGGGACCTTGTGCTGGCCTCTTTCCATCTCCAAGCCTGAAAACTCACTGCTGAGGATGACTTTCAAAGGAGACTGGAGCTTTTGCCATAAATCTACCCAGTAACTGGCCTAGGATTTAGAGATGCCAAAAGAAGAGATTCCATACAGTTAGACCAAGTGCATGGCTATTTCTGTCAGCAGCAAGGTAAACGAGAAGGTTGGCAAAATTTTTCACAACCTGCACTAGGCCATGACCTACACTGAGCTTCTGAGAGTATAAATGATTACAGTTTTACTCCCACCATCCAAGCTCTTGCATAGATGTATCTAGAGAGGAGACATACCAGAAACTTACAGGAATTGAGGTTCTGGGAAATGTAGTTCAGTACAGACAGTTTGACACATTACGAAGCTACTGCACCATTCTAATCACACAAAGCCTACGTTTAGGGGCCCTGCAATGTTATTAACCACTGAATGGAAATATGTGGAAGGATAACAGCATTCAGCTTTTAATTTCCTTCCCTGCTGGGCTGAATTATCAGCAAGTAATGCTCATAAACATCGTACTGTGTTTCCTACCATTAGTCTTTCGGTGATTTTTTCAAAACTACCTTGTTCCAAAGGATGTTCTCTTGCTGACAAATTTGACAAAGCTCCCCCAAAGGCTCTTTGGCTTCTTTTCTGTTGGGAGATACCAGAGTTAGACAAGATCTAAATTGCCATTGGACAGTAATGCATTCATTTAACAAATGTTTATTAAGCTCCAACTGTGTTTTTGATACACTGTGTAGTGTAGTTGTGGATACAGAGAAATACTTTAAAATCTAGCGTTTTTAATGTCCAAACATGAGGGTGACAGAGTTCAAATTCCCAGGCCTTCTGACTGAGTGTTCTCAAAAGGAGTGAGATGCATCTCAGGAGTGGGAAAACATCACTAGGGAACACAAACAGCCTGACCTCTGAATCATCCTCATGAGCAAGACTGCAGAAGGCCCATTGCTAGAAAACTTTCATCCAGTGAGGCAGGCAACTGTTGCAGCTTGGAGAAAGCAAAATATTTTCCTAATTTTTACAAAGCTGTGTTAGGGACTAGAGCCCTGTTCCCCACATTTTAAGTATCTGAGATTTTCTTGTCAGGTCTCTTGGAGTCTAATGCACCCTCCAAGATTAGCACTTTTGTCTTACTTCCTGTCCTCCTCTTTTTATTCCTCCGTAGAAGATGCTCCAAAACACATTTAAATTTTTATGAAGTGCTTGTTTTATTATCCCTATATATCTTCTTTGTGTTTGTCAAATACATGCAGTGAATGTAAATAGTTTACATGAACATTAAAGCAGGCTTATTAATTAGATATCCTATAAATGAAGGCAGGCAGGCAGGAAGGGGACTTTCTCCCTTGTTTCGATGGGTTATTATGGAGGCTGGGGACTTAGAGGCACCTCTGATGGCTCATCAGCTTGAGCAGGAAAGGGGAGAGCCTGCCCTATGCTACACCAGACAAACTAAATTATCCTCCCTGTTGAATTGTGATAAAACTGAAGTCACACACAAGCGAAGTAAGTAAGATTCATGTTTTCCAGGGAAACAGCAGAAGCCTGGCTTTTTAGCTTGGCACAGTCATCAATCCAGATGCATATTAGGGTCACTTGGGAAATTTTTAGTTTTGTTTTATCTTTTTTTTTTTTTCAAGGTTTATTTACTTTGAGGGGAGAAGGGTAGAGGAAGAGAGAGAATGTCCAGCAGACTCCCCGCTGAGCACTGAGTCTGAGTGGTGCTCGATCCCTGGGCCTGGAGATCATGACCTGAGCCGAAATCAGGAGTCCGGCACTCAATTGACTGAGTCACTCAGGCGCCCCACACTTAGGAAGTTTAGGGAGTTTTTGAGCAAAGCTGATGTTTGGGCCCTACCTCATGGCATTCCCTAGTATTTAAAAATACATAAGAATCTGGGATTCTGGGACATAGTATTTTAAAGCCCTCGGGTGATTCTTTTTTTTCTTTTGCATTTTCCAAGGGGCTTGAGAGTAGTATGGAGTAATTTATAGCAGCATTGTTGGGCAAATGGAAGCCCTTTTTTAAGCCTATAATTTTTTATTTAAATTCTAGTTAGTTAACATACAGTGCAATATAGGTTTCAGAGGTATAATTCAGTGGTTCATCCCTTAAATACAATACCCAGTGTTCAACACAACAAGTACCCCTCTTCATACCCATCACCCATCTAGCCCATCCTTCCCCTCATAGCCCTCCATCAGCGCTCAGTTTGTTCTCTATCATTAAGATTCTCTTACGGTTTATTCCCCTCTCTCTTTTCCTCCTCCCATACATTTACCTATATTTTTTGTTAAATTCCACATATGAATAAAATCATATGATATTTGCCTTTCTCTTATTTCACTTGGCATAATACACTTTAGCTCCATCCATGTCATTGCAAATGGCAAGATTTCATTCTTTGGGTGGCTGAGTAATATTCCAGTATATGTGCGTGCGTGTGTGTGTGTGTGTGTATGTGTGTGTGTGTGTATCACAACTTTTTTTTTTAAACCACATTTTCTTTATCCATTCACAAACTTATTGGTCATTAGGGCTCTTTCCACAGTTTGGCTATTATAATAAGAGCTTATTGATACTGTTCATTGCCCAATAAGTATCAGGTACTTATATATAGCCCAGAGTCATAGTCACACTGAGATACACATATGTATACCTACAACAGAGAAGTGGACACATACTTAAGAGAATAACACACACGTATACAAATATGTTACTGAAGACTCATGGACAATAGGCACTCGTGCACATGATGCACACACAGAAGGATACACATATGTAATATCACTCCTGGCTCACGTGGACATCCACACAACAGCAGCACAGAGAGGTCCACACTGACACAGAGATTCTGATGAACCACAGACTTACATCTAGACACCCCAATATAGAACAGAGACACATACTGAAAATGTGCCTTTTGAAGCTTTTGCTTTATTGCTGCAAGCATGATGCTGGATCACCTTCATTCGTTAGTTTCCTGTGGATGTGACTTAAGTCAGGTCAGGTCACATGTCCTTTCCCCAACACAGATTCTACTTTAGAAAAGTTTAAATAGAAATGGTCATCTTAAAAGAAGGAACTGTGGCATTTTAATAGGAAAAGAGATTTTACTGAGAGTTTTCCCCTCGTGTGACCTTGCAACTTTGGGAAAGAAAGAAAAAAGTCACCTAGCTTGGGGCTCTGACAGAGACCTGATCAGTAGATCAAAATAGCAGGTCACAATGTTAATAATACCTGTGCAGCCCCTTTACATTGACAGATGAGCTCATACTTACAGCTCACACTCACCACTTAGATGGAGATTGACAATTATGATCTCATTTGATCTGCAGAAAAATCCCAGTTAGATGAGTACTATTATTGTACCTTTTTTAAAGTTGATACTACAAAGAAGTTAAAGACATATCTGTGGTCACCCTGTTTAACAGTTTCCTGTGGCTCTCAGAACATGCCACACATCATGTGACTTTAACCAAGAAAAATTTATCATCTCACAGTTCTGGAGGTCTGATGCCTAAAATCAAAAGTATTGGCAAAGCTTCACTAGCTCTAAAGGTTCTACAGAAAAAATCCCTCCTTGCTTTTTCCAGCTTTGGATTACTGTTAGCATTCCTTGGCTTCTTTAGTTTGTAGCCACATCAGTCTCTATCTCGCCTTCTCTTCTGTGTGTTCTTGGCTAACCCTCTTTTATACAAGCACTGGTCATGAGATTTCAAACCCATCCACATAATCAAGTATCATCTCCTCATCTCAGGATCTCTAATTACAACTGCAAAGATCTTTTTTTCCCCAATAAGTTAACCTTCATGGAAGGTCTGGGGTTTAAAATGTGGACATATTATTTTGGGGTCCACCATTCAACCCATTACATCTAGCTGGTAAGTCAAATGTCTGAGATGCTCTCTCCTATGTGACTGAGCTGGGAAGATGTGCTCTTAAACAATATCAGACACCACCTCTGTCCTCTCTGAGATAGGGATTGATTTGAGGGCAGCCTGGGAACCAATGATCTGATTGCAATCCCTCTCTCTGATCTCTCCAATAAGATGAGCCTCTAGGTGATCTGATTGGCTGTCTGTGAGCTGGATTGGGTGGAGAAAGAGTCTGGACTCTGAATGCAGCCTCCAGGGTTGGAAATGAAACTGCACGGTGATACTTTGACTTTCCTTAAAAACAAGCTTTTATCTAGAAGGCAGTGTGATTGAATCTGATTCTACTTCTCTTCGCCCTGTCCTGTTTCTCTGAGGACCATGCAACTCTTCATTCAACATGCATACTAGAACTATCTTAGAAGCTTTTGGGTTGGTTGCATGTAGTCTGCTGGAGTCAAGAGAGCTGAACATTGAGCACATGTACTCATCTATTTGCCTTTTCTGTGGATATGACTTTGGCTGGAAAGACAAATACGAAGATGGAAAGATTGTTGGTCATTTTGACTTGCCGTGAAATTCCTATGAGATTCCTACCTCAGTATTTTGCTTCAGGGTGGTTGAGTACTCATATGCGAGTATGAAGTCCTCTGTCAGTCAACATTCAGTCAAGATACATTGAACGTTTTCATGCTTTTGTTTCTGTCACAGATACAAAGTGAGTACTCCTGTATACAAAGGGATTATGGTTTAATTGGGGAAACAAATGATATTTATGAAGCATTGTGTTACTAGAAACAATTTGAATGAGAGACAAAAGAACTAATCTTACCTGAAAGATACATTTTATTTTGACCCACATACTACTTAATAAAAATGCTTGCACTGGCTGCCAGTATTTAAAAATCAGGGGATTTCACATGCAAATCTATAGTTCTAACAGGAAAAATAAAAATGTCAGAAGATCTGGTAAAGCAAGCTAAGACTACATTCTATCATAGCCATAGGTGACTTTTTATTTTTTTAAGTAGGAATATATCTCCATTTTAATGCAGTCTCAAAAACTCCAGATTGTCTTAATTTGGGCTCACTTTATCTATTTAGATTACCTGGCTGGTTGCTGCAGGTATTCAGCGTTAGAACTCTTATGTTAGGCAAAAAGTTAAGTCATTAAAGCATTGACAAATTAGGATTCTAGAAGGGGGGTTGTCAGGGAAGGAGAAGAGTGGTCAGGAAGCTCAGCAGTGGGAATGAATCTATCTTATAGAAAGTCCGAAATTAGACAAGCTTAGGGGAGATAGAAGGAAATTATGGCAAAAATGAGAAGAAGAGCATGAGCTTAATGCAAAATTAAATTATCATGTATTAAATGTCTAAAAAAAGAAAATAGAAGAGTATATTTTTAGCAGGGTTGGCAAGGGACTCCAAAGTTGATAAAGAACTACAGAAAATACAAAAGACACACAAAGTACTATAATAATGGGGGTAGATTAACATGTTATGGAAGAGGAAACACAAATGGCCAAGAACTACAAGAAAATATTTTCGAACACACAAGAAATACAAGATACAAAATAATGTATACTCATTATGTGTGTGTAAATATAACAAAACCTAAATGTCTTGTAATTCCAAGGGAATAACAATGACATGGGAAAATAACTCAAATCCTGCTGAAAGATGCGTAAGTAACACAGCAATCTTTGAGGACGATTAGACAAAAATCTAATAAAATAGGGTATTGCACATTGGACTCAGCAATTCCATGTTCAGAAATTTTAGGGATTTCCTTACATGAGAATACAAGGAAATATATATGAGCATATTCAAAGTAGTATTGTGCGAAAGATGATAAAATAGAACTAACTAAAATGTTCTTCAGTAGGAAAGTATTTAAATATTCTAATACATACTACTCACACAATGAGAACATAAACAGCAGTGGTAAGAGACTCAAGTTACATATGACTTTGGCTAAATCCCTAAACCAGATGTTTAAAGAAAAACAAAGTTGTGATATAGCAATATGTGATATGAAATTCTTTACAGCGAGTGTAAAAACCTACAAAACAAAATGAACACCCAAACTGAATACACATGATCTATGAAAATAGAACAGAGGCAACCTATTGGAGCAGCAAGAGTTTGCGTGCTTGGCAATATGATTGATTTGTTCTGCCTCGGGGACACAGGAAGTCTGGGGAACTCATGAACGCAGATCTTGGTATTTTTATTATGTGATCAAATAGTCATCACCCCTGTTCTTTTTTTAAAGTCATTGCCTTTGGGGGCACCTAGGTGGTTCAGTGGGTTAAGCCTCTGCCTTCAGCTCAGGTCATGATCTCGGGGTCCTGGGATCAAGGCCCACGTGGGGCTCTCTGCTCAGCAGGGAGCCTGCTTTCTCCTCTCTCTCTGCCTGCCTCTCTGCCTATTTGTGATCTCTCTCTCTCTTTCAAATAAATAAATAAAATCTTTTAAAAAATTAAAAAAAAGTCATTACCTTTGGGAGGGCAGGGAGTGGAGGTGTGGGTGGGCATTGCAGATTTATATGAAAGATACCGCTTGGAAAAACATTGTCTGAAGGAAGAGGAGAGTCTATTAGTGAACTAACTCTAAGAGATAGAGAAAAAGAAAAAAGACAAGCTGCATTTATCACTCTTTGCTATGATTATGAAGACTCATAATCCCTCCAACAAATATTACCCTCCAACAAATATTACCTGTTTCCTGGGCATTTGCAGTGGCCTCTCTGTCAGTCCTCACCCACTCTCTACCTCCTACCCACCAAGTAAGTCAGTCTCCCTTTAAAAGCATAGCTCTGACAGTGTATCCCCAGATCTTCATTCTCTTCTACCTAAAGTTTGATTTCTGCAGCTCCTTTCTGGCACCAGCTTGTATTTCTATTCCTACCCACTTACTCTTTCAGTAGGTATTTACGTAGCACTTGCTTCTTTCAGGATCCTTCACAGGTACTGGCAACCAAGTGTGCAAGATGAACAAAGCACCTGTCTCTGTGCACTCATAGCTCCATAAGTAGAACAGACAACAGAGCAATGAGCCAGAAATCTAGGGAATTGTGCCTGGAATAAGTGCTACACATTCAACAAAACCAATATATGACTGTGAAAGACTAGGAGCATTAGACAGGATGGTCAGGAGAGGGGAAGTAGCTTTTAAGCTGTGTTCAGAGAGATGAGAAAATGTCAGCCATGGAAATACCTATGGAAGGATGATATATATATCAATCATCCTTCCATAGATGTTTATATATATTCTCTTTTTCTCTCCTGCTCTGATCAGAACCTATCTCTGTCCTGACTACATTTGGCACTTCCTAGTGCCTGGACTTTGTCCATATGGTTTCCTGCATCAGAAACCTATCTTCTCCATTTCTTCCTGTGGGAGCCCCTCCTTGTTTAAATGCAACCTCCTCTATCAAGCATTACCTGATTTCCTCAACCAATCCTCTCTTACCTGTAAAAGCTGTGATATAAACACCGGAACATTCTTTTTGCTAAGGTCTACCCCAATCACAAGTAACAAGTCTAATTGGAATAAGAGTAAGCAAAAATAAGGGTCAACTTTATTGGCTTAGTAAGCCAAAACCAGAATGGGCAACTGTAGGGCTGACTTCAGGGAACACTGAGCCCTTTGCTGTAACCGCAAATCACCACTTCTTTTTTCCTTGCTCTCTTTTCTGCATGTTACTTTCCTCTTTGAACTTACTCTTCCCTGACAGACCTGGCCCTATGGTTGTAGGTAGTTCTGTACTTAAACATTTGGGACTCTGAACCTCAGAGATAACTCTCCACCCAATACTCTCAAGTTAAAAAAAAAAAAAAAAAAAGTTCCCAGGGCGTCTGGGTGGCTCATTTGGTTAAGCGACTGCCTTCAGCTCAGGTCATGATTCCAGAGACCCAGGATCAAGTTCCACATTGGGCTCCCTGCTCGGGGGGCAGCCTGCTTCTCCCTCTCTCACTCCCCCTGCTTGTGTTCCCTCTCTGGCTGTGTTTCTCTCTGTCAAATAAATAAAATCTTAAAAAAAAAAAAAAGTTCCCTTTGTTTTTTACAAGTATGTGTGGCTTAGGAAAGCTCCATCTCTGGATGAGGCATTAGAATGGTTCCTGGAATGTGTGCTAAGCTAAAAAAGCATCACAAATCCTTTAGAAAGTTGTATATGTTGTACATCCCAAGTCTTCCATGGTGCCTGCAGAGTCATAATTTCAGCCACATCCGTATTCCATTCTGGAAAAACCCATTTATTTCACACAGTCTCAGGGTTGCTTTCCTAGATAGTGGCCGACTTGTCCCAAAGGCAAATAAGAATGAGTATTAATGCCACTCCAGAAAAGCTTATTTGCAGTATGCAGGGTTATGCCTCTCTCTGAGGTTTGCTGTTAATTTATGGAGCATCACTATTACCTTCAGCTTCTCTCTCAGCCTCCTTTTTATCTGTCCAAATGTCATTATGTTGTAGCTGGAAAGCATGTCCTTCTCTGAAAGAAAACCAATCCCAAAGCTCTCTTCTTATTTGGGTGCTACAAATGATTAATCTCAGTCTCCTGCCTTATCCACCACCACTGCACACTGAAAGAATATTGGCTGTCCCCACACAGCCTCAGCACGCAGGACTTTTTTCATAGCTGTCATGACATCTGGCACTTCGTACCATTTTATATTTTTCACTTTCTAATTTATAAGTGTTTGAAATCTTTCCTTCCTGGTTCTCTTTTTAAAGGAGCAATTATTGATTCTTGTATCAGATCCTGGATCTTTTATAGCACAGAATCTGGGAGTTAAAAAAATTTTTTTTTTAAAGCCACAAGTCTAAAGTGAATGACAAATGACTAAGCCAAAGATAAAAAGAGGTAGGGAGAAAGCATGAGAACCTGCTTGTCTTGTGCTGAATTAGAGATTTTTTTTTTCCCCTCAGAAAAACTGGAAATAAAAGAGAAAATATTGAGGATATACTGCAATGAATCTATAGTGTATGAAAGAGACTTGACAAAGTTAAGAAATGTTGACTGGTATTATTAACTCACTTTGTATTTATGAGGAGACCACAAATTTGATAAAAATTTGCAATCGTTTTTAATTAAAGTGTAATTCACATATAACACTGTATTAGCTTCAGGTGTATGACAGTGATTTAACAATTAATACCTTACAAAATGCTGACCATAATTAGCATAGTTATATCTATCACCATACAAAATCATTACTGTATTACTGATTATATTGCCTAGGTTGTATTTTTCATTCTTGTGTCTTTATTTTATAACTGGAAGTTTATGCCTCCTAATCCCTTTTGCTTATTTTGCTTATCCCTAGCCCTTCCCCTTTGGCAGCCACCCATATATTTATAAGTCCATTTATAATTTTTCATTTTGTTTTTGAGATTCTACATGTAAATGAAATCAAATGATATTTTTCTGTATCTGACCTATTTCACTTAGCATAAATGTCCATCCATGTTGTCACAAATGGCAAGATTTCATCCTTTTATGACCAATATTCCACTACACGCACACGCGCACACACACACACACACACACACACACACACACACTACACACATCCCACATCTTCTTTATCCATTTATCTATTAGTGGACAGCTGGGTTGCTTCCCTATCTTGGTTATTGTAAATAATGGTGCAATAAACACAGAGGTACATATATCTTTTCTGATTAGTATTTTTGTTTTATTCAGGAAAATACTGAAAAATTGAATTGCTGGATCATATAGTACTTCTATTTTTAGTTTCTTGAGGGACTTCCATACTGTTTTCCAGACTGGCATTGACAATTACATTTTCACCAATGGTGGACAAGAGTTCCTTCTCCTCTACATGCTTGTCAACACTTATTAATCTTGTCTTTTTTTATTACATTATTTTATTTTTTCAATGTTCCAAGATTTATTGTTTATGCCCCACACCCAGTGCGCCATGCAATATGTGCCCTCAATACTCACCACCAGGCTCACTCATCCCCCTCTCCCCTCCCCTCCAGGATCCTCAGTTTGTTTCTGAGTCCGAAGTCTCTTATGTTTCATCTCCCTCCCTGATTTACCTACTTCCCATTTCCTTTTCTTCTCCCACTGTCCTCCATATTACTCCTTACGCTCCACAAGTGAAGCCATATGATATTTGACTTCCTCTGCTTGGCTTATTTCACTCAGCATAATCTCCTCCAATCCAGTCCATGTTGCTATAAAAGTTGTGTATTCATCCTTTCTGATGGTGGTGTAATATTCCATTGTATATATCGACCATATCTTCTTTATCCATTCATCTGTTGAAGGGCACCTTGGCTCTTTCCAGAGTTTAGCAATTGGGGCCATTGCTGCTATGGACATTGGGGTACATATGGCCCTTCTTTTCACTACATCTATAACTAATCTTGTCTTTTTGATACTAACCATTTGGATCTGGTATGAGGTAATGTCTCACTAAGTGTTTGACTTGCATTTCCCTGATGATTACTGATGTTGAGCATTTTTTCATGTGTCTACTGGCCATCTGCATTATCAGTCTGGAGAAAAACGTCTCCTCAGATCATGTTCCCATTTTTAATTGGATCATTTATTTTTGGGGTGTTGAGAAATATGAGTTCTTTATGAACTTTTGATATTAATCCTTTACCAGATAGATAATTTGTAAATATCTTCTCTATTCATTATGTTGCCTTTTGTTGATGGTTTCCTTCACTGTGCAAAAGCTTTATATTTTGGTATAGTTCCAATAGTTTCTGGGTTTTTTGTTTGTTTGTTTGGTTGGTTTGGTTTACTTTTGTTTCCCTTGCTTGGGAAGAACTGTTCAGAAAAAAATATTGCTAAAGCCAATGTCCATGAGTTTACTATTTTTCTTTTAGAAGTTTTATGGTTTTGGGTCTTACATTCAGATATTTAATGCATTTTGAGTTTATTTTTGCACATGGTGCAAGAAAGTAATTTTCGTTCTTTTCCATGTAGCTGGTCAGTTTTCTCAGGACCATTTATGGAAGAGACTTTTTGTATTGTACATTATTATCTCCTTGGTCATAGATTACGTGGTCATATAAGTATATGTTTATTTCTGAGATCAATTATGTTCAATTAATTTATGTGTCTATTTTTGTGCTAGTACCATAATGTTTTGATTATCATATTTGTAGCATACTTTGAAATCTGGGATTGTGATACCTATGACTTTGTTCTTTCTCAAATTTCTTTTCCTGTTCAGGATCTTTTATGGTTCCAAATAAATTTTAGGGTTATTCTAGTTATGTGAAAAATACTATTGGTATTTTGATATAGATTGTACTAACCTATAGATTGCTTTGGGTGTGTAGACATTTTAACAATAATAATTCTTCCAGTGCATGAGCACGGAATATCTTTCCATGTATTTGTGTTGCTTCAATTTCTTTCATCGGAGTTTTACAGTTTTCAGAGTATAGTTCTTTCACCTCCTTAGTTAAATTTATTCCTAGGTATTTTACTTTTTATGATAAAATCACAAATGAAATTGTCCTTCATTTCTCTTTCTGCTATTTTAGTATTAGTGTCTAGACACACAACAGATTTTTGTATATCATATAATCACTTATCATCATAATAAGTTTTTTTAAAAATGTGACTTAATGTCATGACAAAAAGATGCTTAGTTTTAATGATGGTTTGGAGTATCTCTTAGAGCTTCACAACCTCTCCCTCGGATGTACTGTATGTGTCTGTATAACAAAGTCTCAGTACATCCCACAGTGCTTATCCTTTGCCTTAGATAATTATTCACTTCATAATCGTTTGTTATGATATAAATGATTGCTTTTGCATATTATTATCAGCAACAAATTGTTAATGAGCAGTAATTATGTGTCAAGTGTCCAGCCCTATGCTAAAATTTCTAAATGCATGATTTCTTTCAATCTCCATAATCAGTCTAGGATCATGAGGGTTGTTTTGTTTGTTGCTTTTTTACAATAATCCATGTTAGAGATGACCAGTTTATGAGCTAGGCCATAGTCTAATTGTTTAAACTTAAACTTAATTTCTTGTGTTATACTGGTTTATCTTTTAAGAAAAGACTTATTAAGCACTTATTACCACTTATGCTTCAGATATGAATATTACTTTAGGTTAGTAAATGATGGAATTGAAATTAGAACCAAGGGGATACAATTTTGGCATCTGTACTCTTAACTAATGTGCTATAATTCAATAGGGGGACAGAAGAAAATAGGGGGCAGAAGAGAGATAGGCAAGAAGATTTGAAACCTTAGGGCCAGTTACCAAGAGAGTTGCAGATTCTTAAGAGTTCACCTTGAATCAACTGTTACTGTCTAGATTTAGGGTCAATTAAAGGTTTCCTGAAAGTTCCTCTAGCTCTGAAATGATTGACCCTTTCCTGTAAGGAGGGAAAAGAGAACTACATAAAATATCTACTCTATGCTATGCCCTCTGCAATGTAAACTATCTCATTTAATCTACAAAGAGCAGGACTTTCTCACTTTTCACAAAAGGCAATATAGGCTCAATATTGCCACGTGGTATTTTCCATAGTAGTAAATGTTAGGAAATAAACACAAATGTCAAGCAATGAAAAATAATCATATAAAGGATGGTATATCTGTATAATAAATAGTTACACAGCCATTAAAAAATGGCAGTTTTAAAGGAAATGTAATGTTCTAGGAAAATATTCAGGACATAATATTTAGTGAAAAAAAATTCAGGGTACTTAATCATATGTATGGCAAGATCTCAGTTTTATTAAAAAATAAATAAAATACCCCACTTTTAACAGGGAAAATGGAGCTAAAGTAAGGCACCTCTCTGCTCTGGAAGTAGCATTCATGTGTCATGGGTCCTGAACAGTTAATCATCACAGTATTATCTACCTTTTGGATGTTGTCTACTTAAATACAATTTGCCCATGTGACGCTTTTTCTACCTGGAATCCTTAAAGTCAGAATTCTGTTAGAACTTGGCCACCAGCCAGACTCTTCCTGCCAGTGCCCTTTTCTCTGTCTAGATCATTTCTTAAGCTTTGTCTTTGCCTCTTCCTGCATATTAGGTGACACACATGCCTGTAGGTACTGTTTTGTTTTCATATCCACATTTGACAGAGGGAACAGCTGATGAGTTTGAACCCAGACCCGCTGGGTCCATAGCAGACTACACTTTACGACGAACGTGTTCTGTGTCAACACTCTCCCTACATGGAGTAATAAAAGCAGCAACTTTTTTTTTTTTTTTAAGATTTTATTTATTTGACAGAGAGAAACACAGCCAGAGGGAACACAAGCAAGGGGAGTGAGAGAGGGAGAAGCAGGCTTCCTGCTGAGCAGGGAGCCCAATGTGGGACTCGATCCTGGGTCTCCAGGATCATGACCTGAGCCAAAGGCAGTTGCTTAACCAACTGAGCCACCCAGGAGCCCCAAGAGCAGCAACTTTTAACATAATTGATGACTCCTACCCTTTCAAACTACAGTCTTCCCTTAGTTTTCTGACACCACTTTTTTTTTTTTGTAATTTATTTGGCCTATGACATGTGAGGTTTATGAGTACAATATAATGGTCTAATAGTTGTATATATTGTAAAATGATCACTACAGTAGGTCCAGTTAACATCCATCACTGTATATAGTTAAAAAACATTTTTTATTGTGATGAGAACTTTTTTTTTAATTTGCATACTTTATTTTTTTATTTATTTTTTTTTTAGATTTTTTTTTTTATTGTTACTAAATTTTTTTTTCCAGTGTTTCAAGATTCATTCCCCATTCCCCACACCCAGTGCTCCCCGCTTTAGGTGTCCCCAGTACCCACCACCAGGCTCTCCCATCCCTCCACCCCCCTCCCTCCAAGTCCCTCAGTTTGTTTCTGTGTTCAAAGTCTCTGTTGTTTCGTTT